>CAWUFW010022798.1:0-88131 GCA_963921515.1 Calotriton arnoldi | reverse complement strand
CTTTCCGAAATAAACATTTATGAAACTGATATCTGGAGGAGTTTGCACTGAGCATGGCTGACATCGTCCAGGTACCAGCTCAGGGCTTGTATAAGAAGAGCCAGAGGTGGGTTCACAGGAGTTTGCAGACAGTGGGACGTCCGCTGGTTAGCGGGTTGATAAAGTTGTTACTCTCTGGGGCACATTTACAAGGGGACTGCACCACTGGAACGTCACTTTTTTCGACGTTCCGGTGGCGCAATGCCCTGCACCATATTTACAAAGCGGCATTAAGCCACTTTGCATGGCTTAACGCCGCTTTGTAAATATAGTACCCTTTCACGCAGGTATTTGTGTGAAAGGGGCATGCAATGGGTATTGCTGTGGGTGTTCCACCGCAACACCCATTGCTTTTTTACGCTGCCCCAGATGTACAAGGATCTGTAAATCTGAGGCAGGCCCAAAAACAAAAGCAGACATTAGATTGGCGCAACAAGGAGAAATACTTTTATTTCTCCTCGTTTTTGCTAGAAAAAGCAAAATGCCATTAATGATTGTTTTTGTGCAGGAAGGTGTCCCTTCATGCACAAAAACAATCATTAAATATTGGCGAGTTGCAGCACACACTGAAGTAGCAAATCAACATTATTGATTGTTTATGTGCAGGAAGGGACACTTTCCTGCACATAAACAATCATCCCTGCAATGCAGGCGCCCTTTCACTATGGCGCAAGGTTGTCTGGGTTGGCGCTCGGCAGCTATTTTTAGCACCATCACTAGGGAAAACAGGGGTGCACCGTATTCTTGTAAATACGGCGCATTCCTGCGTTTTGAAAATGACTCAGCGCTGCAAAATTTGCCGCATCACCTCACTGTGCCATTTCCTTGTACATATGTCCCTCAGTTTGCTTCAGGCAAGGTGAGAGAGTGGGATTACAGACAAGTTTCAGGCTGGTATTCTTGAGGCTCAGTACTCTCAATGTAATAAGGTAATCATTTTTAATCCAGTCAGGAAATGAGCACAGTGTGATACAAGATTATTGTTGTCTTAATACCATCTGAAATACACAGCTTGTTCTCCAAGTCATCTGCAAAAATATCACCTCATTTTAGATATTAGAAAACCTACACCCAACAGGATATTTTCGTAAACAATATTTATGATGTGAGATTTATTTCTTCCAAATATGATATTCTTACATTGCATGAGCAGGTGATGCACTGGCCCAAAGGTTAATTTCAGCCAACCAGATTTATTAAGCCAAGTGACATCATGGGCCCTACTAATGCTCCCCAAACATGGCGGGGGGCATATTGATGGGTATGTGCAACTAGGTGGGGACTCTTTATGGACATGACTGCATACAGCTTCAGAGACTTTGTTGGACACCTTTAAAGGGTCCCTCAGAGTACTTCACAGAATCATGCTATCCACTTTAAGACACAGTAGAGCCCGAAGAATGCCTTGGTTGAAAGCAGCAGAATCATAGGTTACAGCATGCTTGGCAGAGGAGCACGGCAACATAGTAGTGAACTATCGAGAGCCTTACTGTGCTGTACCATGTTCAGCGCTTCTCTCCTTTCTTTCTTGACACATGTCCTGATTATTAGGTAGGAGCCCCCTGATTCATTGAAAAAACAGGCAATAAGGTTTCCAAAGCAAGTCAACTAACAAAAATACATTGTTGCAGTTTGTGACTTGCCATTGCAGCCTTTGGGAGAAACTACCATATGGACAGTTATTGCATATTATATGCCATTGCTCCAGGGAATATGATTTTGAAAACACTAAAATGGTGTGCAAGAAATTGATCTATAGAATGACCCTAAAACACTGGCACAGCAAGTCCTAAAACATGTTCATGCCTAGAAAATACATTTAGTTACCAAGAAGAAAAAAGGAAGGGTTTCAAATATTATGTGACAACCTACAGTTTGACTTCCACCTTGCTAAAAAAAAATAACACATTGTCAGGGCCCCACAAGTCTTACCTATACACTCGTGGAGTTATCTCGCAGGGACGACGTGAGCAACCTCCACCGTCCCCCTCCTCACCTGATCAAAGGTAAATATACAGACCTAGGCAAGGATAGGACCAGGGGAAGGTGCCTAATGGTGTTTGGAAGTGACGTCGTCTGGGATGACCGGGTGAGGTGTCTCACTAGACTGAGGATGCTCTCCTGGGTATCGCCAACTAGACAAGGAATAATTAACCGGTTAGTGCGTCTGCCCTCCTTTCTAACCTGATCATACACACACAACAGCCATACAACATGTGAAGTTGGTTCAAGGTTGTATAGTCACCTGAAGGATGAGGACTTGTGCTCCAAATGGGGTCTCTCTGACAAAGTATGACAGGAAGCAGGTAAGCCCCAGAAGAGGTTGGTGTATGTGCTCCCGACTTCAGTGCCAGGAAGGTGAAAGGAACGTCGCGCACACCTGCGTGGCAGCTGGACAGTAACGGAGAAAATGTAAGAGCGCTCCTGCGCGGTGATACGGGTACAAAGAAAACCGTGGCCACTCTTCCTTGTGAGTGTCACGGGAAAGAAAACAAACAAGCGCTCCTGCGCCGAGAATGAGCAAGAACCAGCCACGACCACGCTTCCCTGTGCGTGTCGCGGGTAAAGGATTTAAGCAAGCGCTCCTGCGCCGTAACTGAACATGAACCAGCCGCGACCACGCTTCCCTGTGCGTGTCGCGGGTAAAGAAAACAAACAACCGCTCCTGCGCCGGAAACGATCGAAGGGCAGCCCGGGATGCTCGTAAGGGTCTGATGGTTGGTTGACGCTTCAGCGCGTCACTGAAGGCGAGGGATCCGGAAGGAGCCGGCGGAGACCGTCAGAGTTGCAAGGAACTAGCGGCAGGCCTCGGACAAGGTACAGTACTGGAAGCACTGACTGAAATGGGTGCCGCGGCTATATGCGGTCTCACCCGGAAGCGCTTCATGTTTGATCAGGTGCACTTCTTGGTCTGAGCGCTAGACCGCTGACCTGTCTAGCAGTGTTGTGCTGCATACGTACCGGAACCAACCTCACACATCCCGCTGTTCCCCCTGGGGCGGAACCATGACACACATACAGCAAAGTATGTATTAGCATGCCCTCCTAAGAGTTATGGTTAGCATGGCTGTTGTGTGAGTTATGGTTAAGATCCTAACCATAACGTGCACATTTCAGTTTTTTTTCAGTTTTAATGTGTGATCATAACTGCACACTTTAACTGTGATATTTGTTTGGGGTGAATTTATGAGGTTGTTTTGCATACATTCAAATGTTATAACAAAGACTTCCATAACTTCTCTGTGACTTTTGATTTGTTTTTCCCCTTGAAACCATACTCTTGTTTTTGGACCAGACAAGCCGTCGGTCATCTTTTTTGCCGCAGCAGCTCCCACAGTAGAGGTGGTATCTTAGCCTAACAAATGTCAATTTAGCTGGATAATCTACATTTGAAAGGGCATCCATGGTGGTTAAAGGAAGTCCAAAGACTAAAAAAGCACAGATTAACAATTGGTTTGGAGGGGCGAAGGAGAGTAAAATCCTTGACAACACTAGGAGTTCTTTCAAATGTTTTTATATCGACGGTAGAAATGATTGAAATAATACAGGTCATTTTATTTTTCACAGGACAAGATGATCGCCGCCCTCTAGTAGCAACAAAATATGGCCAAGTGCAAGGAACACAGCTCCGAGTTAAAGGAACAGACAGAGCAATCAACACATTTTTTGGAATTCCCTTTGCAAAACCCCCACTTGGAGAATTGAGATTCTCTCCTCCAGAACGTCCTACGCCATGGACTGATGTCAGGAATGCAACAGCCTACCCCCCACTGTAAGAAAGCAATGTTTGCTCATCATACGTAAGCCCTCTTATTTGTATATGCCACAATAGAACTGCATCACATATGAATACATGTGTGTTAGTACCAAACCACCCTGGTAGAAATTGCAGGTAATCAGATACAAAAAGTTTCTACTCGACCCAGCAGTAGCATATGTTTTTCGACGTTGGGCTGTGTAGGTCTAGTTGGAAAAAAAATTAGCAACAGCAGATTAAGAGAGTGACAGTGTTACTGTGACTTACAGACTGGGTACTGATTTAGAGGCTGCCAAAACCGAATTTTTGTGGATTGCACGTTCCTAATACATTGATGCACTATATCCCGCCATTTATTAGTACGAACCAACAATCCCCAAAGGTGACAGCAGCTGAATCACTTGTGCACAAGACTCAAATTATTTTCATTTGTTTGATAAAATTAAGTGAAGGGGCAGTTTTAACAAAAACGGCAAGCCCAATGAGGTATCTACCACTAGAGCAATAAAATAATTGGTTTAACTCAATATCTCACATACAATGTCCAATAATTCTTTACCAACAACAGGCAAGTAAGTAAATAAAGCATGACTTGCAAGTGTTCTAGACCAGCTGTTCTAGCCTCATATCTGTTGTATGATAGCATGTAATACATAATGCGACAAAGAAAGTTTTAATGTGGTACAGCTCAGAGCTTGAAATGTTAGTAACTGCCAATATGACCTAAAAGGACCAAAGGATTGATATAGTGGCTTCTGTAATTCACATGAGTGTTTGTTACCTTTTCTTATATAATTTGTGCTATATGGTTGATGCCACTAAAGGCAGACCAAATCTGTTTATACATCATTGAAATCTAATTCTACTGGCATGCACCTTGATAAGTACATTTCCCCACCTCTTGATTGCTTCCTTCTTAATCAGTCAACACTAGAATTTGTGTTAGAAAATCAGCGTTTTAATGTGTTTGAATTTGTTTGACTCCCTTTTGCGTCGGGTTAAAGCGTTTCATAATCTTTTAATGCTCCTATCTCCAGGAGCTGATCAAATCATCTCATGCCTGCTTGCTGCAATGGAGCTATTATATTGTCTTCAAGAATTAGACCTAGCACATGATTATGCTTAATAGGTCAGAGATTGCACAAATACCCAATATCACATTTATCTCTAATTTACATCTAGGATTTTACAAAAATTCTTATAAAGTTGTTAACAAAATTTAATCATGATGATGGCTGGGTCACAATTCTCAAAGCTCAAAGGGAAAGTAAAGGGATTACTTCTTATCCATGATCAAAGTAACATAAAATACCCATAAAGGACCCCATGTATTCAAGTTGGAGAGGTTAAAATAGTATACTTCAGGGTTGAACACACACTTAAGTGCCTAATAATTTAGGAACACTGAACTTCTTTAAATCCAGGAGTCTCCAAACAAAACCCAGATAACAGCCCCCAGCATTTGGTAATACATGATTGTGGACTATAATGTGGAACAATTTCAAGCACCAGGGTAAAACTAGGCTCACCATGTTAACAGTATTCACTGTACTGATTAATATGATTTGTGGCTTTTCCACACCTGAAATCTTTTAGATTCATAAATCAATTTTAGGGTATTTTTTTTATAAGAAAGAGCCCAGAGATTGTGATTGATTACAAACCCTACATAGCTAATCACTTGTTTGTCAATGGCACTGTTTGTGGGTGTGTTTCAGTTCATTTTGGGTTTAAGGTATTAGAGATCAAAATCGGGTAACAGGGTAAGAAGTTGTGGAAGGAACAGCACATGAATGCGTTTTTTTCATTATGTGCATGCTTGATCATTTTACCAATTTCATTTGTACTCTGCAGCCTTCTACTCATTCTCTTCATTAACCTTGTTACTTACATGTTTCAGCATTTATAATTGGAGACCTGATAAAAGAACAAGATATGCTCATTTGTAAAAGGATCGCACAGTAACTATAAAACATTAGTACAGATTGAGATGGCATGAAGGGAAGCAGAACCATTTGCACATCTGACTAATGTGAAAGCCTCAGTGCTTCTTCCAAGTACTAAGGAGTTGGAGGCCCAGCTGGGAGAAGGTATTACATTGAAAAAGGGTAGCGTTTGTTAAAGCATGAATTCTGGTTGCTCTGTCTATCAATCTATTGGATTGAACTTTTGACAAATAGTGTGGGGGTCTCAGTACCACAACAGAATGATGTTAGATCTCATACATAAAGAGAGTACAGAGAAGTATAATTTCGAAGTGAAGCAAACAAACAAACAAATACTCAATTAGGATAAGAAACAACTCTAGTCAAATGCAAGATGGCTGACCATGTTTGAGGACTCAGAAAATCAAAGTGGCAAAATAACCTGGTATTTTGGTACTCAATCCGGCAAAGAAAGGAGTTTAGAACTATGCGTACTTTTTATCAAACTGTTAGAGTGTACTTTGCTTAAAGATGAGTTATTAGCCTTTGTAGAGAAAAACAGCATGCACAGAGTATTCCGCCCTCTCAAAATCTAAATGGTCAAAACCTAGTAGGCCCTTAGTTACCACCCTAACATTTAAAGCATGAAACCACTTCTTTTCATGAGCCTTTAGTGTTAGCTCTCTATAGTATCAACACGATTTATCCACTACTCTCTAAGATTTTGCTTGTGAACCAAAGAACCATAATGGCAATTGGCTCATCTGATTGGTCAGAAATTTAAAAAATGGCAAAGATAGTGTTTGGGTAAACCAAAAGTGATATTTCGCAATCAAATGATAACTATTTCACTGAAGCCCTTATATGTCCTGAAATTAAGGCCCTTTCTAGGGATGAGTAAATTTGATCCTTCTCCAAGTCTGAAATCTGTTGGGGTAATGGGATAAAACCTTTTAATTTAATTTACTTGATATCTGGAGGTACCCAGATCATGTACTGGTTGCCACAAAGCCACTGAATGGATATGACATTTCTTAGGGGTAGGGAGGGTTTGATTGCACACTATAACAACGTGCCAGAAAATAATTTTAAAAAAAAGATTGGAAGGCTAGGGATTGATGTGTTTAATCATGGTTTTTCAGACTTGCAATTTTTCAGTATAGACCCATGCTATTAGAAGAATGGCAAAGGAGAAAAATAAAACCTAAAAAGGAGCAAACAACATACTCATTGACTGCAGTGGTCAAATTGTGAGACATAGATAATGGTAAGTTGACATGATGGAATGTTTAATGGTTGAATGGTTTATTGAAAAGTGAGAAATTATTGATTTGGCTGAAGTCTCAAAGCAAGATCCTATTTTACTATGAGTATGAGAAACTCACCTAGTTCTACTGGAAACAAAAATATGGACAAAAGAACTCTAAACAGAGTAAACAGTGCTCCTTCAGTGGGTGCTGGATAGCAGGGAAGGGTAGTTAAAAAAACTAGCCTGTAAATATTGAAATGTCACACACTCATTGAGATTCTAATGGACAACGGTTCATAATAGAATGCAAGAGGAGTATAATCTCCTGCAGAATTTCATGTATCTGTGATTGAAATTCTGATGATAATTGCATGGCTTTATTATAATCTAGGCACAGTGTTGGGTATAGAACACATTAGGGAAGACTTTAAATTTTTATGGCATTTAGTCCTGGATAGAATAACTATGTCAAGACCTGGGAAATTACCAGATTGACTGCTTCTAAATAAATTATAATGGACTTAAGAATCATTAATATCTGATAATTCTTACTTGCTTTTGAGATAATTCATCCAGATTAGATTAAAATGTAGTTAAAACCTGTTTCAGAAGTCGAACCTGAGGGATCACCACAATCTAAGAATGCTGCTGAATTATTCTGTGACCACATTAATTGCCCAGGTGTGCTTAAGATAAAACAGAGATGGGTGATTCACAAACACTTCCATCAAACCAAGAATTCACAGACAAAATTAAAAAGAGAACTGAAGGATGTGCTTATATTAATTAAAGATGCTGAGGATTATTTTGCAGTAGGATGCCAATATAACACAAAATAAGGATGATAGACAATTGAGAACATTAGCACTGAATTCAACCAAATAGAACAAGAGGACTATGGGTTCACTAAGTAAAGAAGAATCTAAATTGACACAATTTGAGGTTTTTTAGGACCTCATTATTAAAATGAGTTCCACGGTCTGACTCGAGAGAAGCCGGAAATCTGAATTTTGGAATCCGCTTCTGTAACAGCAATTTTGCCACAGTCAAACTACTGTTCCTACGAGTAGGATAAACTTCAATCCATTTTGAGAAAATGCACACAATGGTCAAAACATATCTTAATCTATTGCAAAGAGGCATCTCAATGAAGTCCATTTGCATTCAGTTAAAGGGACCTACAGATTTACCAGTGTGACTCATGACAACCTGTGTTTTTCTTCCTGGGGTTTTATTCTGACATATTACACAACAATGGCATAGCATCTCTGCAGTTACTCTAAATATGGGATTGTACCACACCTGTTTGAAAAAATGCATCATTGCATCTGTCCCAACATGTGCAGGACCATCGTAGTGCCTTGCCATTGGTGCCAATAAGCTGTCGGGCAATACTGGGCTGCCATCAATGTAAACCCACATGTCATCTTCCCTCTTGGTGCAACATGCTCGCATCCAACCCTGCTGTTCTGCTTCTGTCACCTCATCTTGTAGTTTCCTAACTTCCTCCTAGGTATCTAAGGATGACAACATCATAGTGCAATCTGTGATGTCGGATGTGTTTTTCAAGATCTCTTCATTAAATGTGTGCGCATTTAAAGCACATTATCGTGCCATCTCATCTGCATAATGGTTGCCGACTGTGACATATTCGGTACCTTGTTGGTGAGCAACACATTTCACAACAGCAATTTGGGCGGGCAATTGTAGGGCCTGCAAAAGGCTCCTCTTGCACTCTCCATTTCTAATGGGAGAACCAGAGGATGTCATGAAACCACACTGCGACCACAATTGGCAAAAGTCATGTACTACTCCAAAGCCATACTGACTATCGGTGAAAATTGTAACTCGAAGCTGTTCTGAAGTGCTACAAGCTCTTGTCAGAGCTGTGAGCTATGCAACTTGGCCAGACAACACTCCTTCAAACCAGTGATGCTTCCACAACACCTCCAACTGTACCCACAGCATACACAGCTTTCAGATGTCTCTCAAACAGGAACCATCAACAAACAATGCATGATCAGATTCAGGCAGTGGCTCGTAAGAGATATCCGAACGTGGCTTCGTACACAACTCCGTCACATCCAAGCAATCATGCTCGACTTCATCAATCACGTTCTCATTTCCAGGCAATGGCATAAAAGTAGCTGGGTTCATCTCTTCAGAGTCACATTCTCTGCACCCAACAAAATCTGCTCGTATTTAGTCAGATGACTATTGGTCAGATACTGTGTTCGGGTACAAGTTAACAGTATCTCCACTGAATGGGGCATGAATACTGTCAGTGGGTGACCCATGACAATGCTTTCACACTGCTCAAGACTCACACATGTAGATGCAACTGCTTTCAGACATCCAGGCAAAGCAGCCACAAAAGGGTCATGGGTTGCAGAGAAGTAGGCGATAGGCCTGCTATTGCTTCTGTGCATTTCTGTTAACAAGGAGAGACCTCAGCCTTCTCTCTCACTGATGAAAAACACAAAGCACTTGTTATAATCAGGCATTCCCAAAGCTGGTGTCCTACAAAGGCATTCTCGCAGCTCTGTGAAGGTAGTCATGCAATTGTCATCCCAGGGTACCCGATCTGACATGTCTTTGTGTGTAAACCTTTGAAGAGGTTTTTCTGTCAGAGAAAAATTCGGAATCCACTGTCTGCAATAGCCCACCATTTCGAAGAACATGCTGACTTCCTTTTGGGTAGTTGGAGGATTCATGTTAAGAATCGCTGAAATTCTTTGTGCAACACCTTCCTCGCTCCTTTCTCAATGTGATGTCCTAAGTACAGAACTTCAGTTTTGCAAAACTGTATCTTGGTCTGGGATACATTATGTCCATTTTCTGTGAGATATTATTTAATAAGGCAATAGTGTTAGTTTTGCAAGCGCCTTACCATGATAAGTGAGCCTTCTCGTGTGACTGCGGTCTGAGTTCAAAATGCGATACTTGCCATTTGGCTTCTGCAAACCCATAATGGGAGAGTTAAACAAACTTCCCATTATCGCCTTCAGAATCCATTGTTAAATCATTGAGTCAATCACAGGAGTAATTCCAGCAGTGGTCTCTGGAGTCAAATTGTATTGTGGGATTCTGGGGAACTCTGCATTTTGTTTGATTGAAATTCGGGCTCAGTCGACACCTTTGATTAATCCAATATCTTTACCTGTAGAGTCCCAGACTTCAGGTAACACTGTATCTCTCAATTCAATGGGCAAATCCTCACTCGTCAGGAGAGGATACATGCCCACATCTGACTCCTGTTGGTCAAGTTTGAACACAACATCCTCATCATTCGTATGGAATTTGATTCCTCTGTGTGTGCAATAAATTGAGCAATTCAATTTTCAACGTAAATTACGTCCAAGCAGATTCACTGGACTTGAGCCACATACCACAAATCGATGACAATCCTCAAAGGATCCTATTTGAACAGTAACTGGTTCTGAAATTGGGGTAGACAACTTTTTATTAGTAACTCCTATAACTTGCATACTTTCTTCCGAGGGGGTAGGTTTGGAACCTCTGCTGTTCTTACTGTAGAGCAGGTAGCACCAGTGTCGACAAGGAATGAGATAGGACTCCCATCCACTTCTTTATCCACATAGGGACCACTCTGGTCTACCTCTAGGGCTGCGCCAAGCACGCAGTCCTCTTCCCCCTTCAGGCACCATCATGCTAACAGGTCCTGGTCCCTGTCATCCAATTCAATCAAATATTGCTGTGCTACATTCTGATTTTGGTAAGAATTTTGATTCTCCTATCTTTATACCTGAACGTTCTGTTGTGGCATGGTAGCTTGGGGCATTTGCATTTGCTGTGATACATTAGAATTCTGCATTCTCTGTCCTTGCATTTGTTGAGTCTGTCCCATGTTATTCCCTTGAGACTGTGCGTATTTTACATTCTGTATCTGATTCCCTATATTATTCAAAACAGACTTACGCGCACGTCCCTAATGTCCAAGCTTTCTACACGCATGACATGGAGTTGTCTTTTTCAAAAGCGACACCTCAATACCTGTTCTAGGATCCACAGGATTACCATGACCTCTATCTTGTGATGGCAAATTTTGCTGTTGAAAACCATTAACACCCTGCATCATCAGAGCTTGATTATAACCTCTCTGTGCCTGTCTGATCTTGACCTTTCTGCTTCATTTTTATCTGTGCAATCAATAATTTCTCCTTGAGGTTCTTGTGTCTCATCTCAATATAGTCTGGACAATATTTTGCAAAACGGGACATTTCATCCACTAATTCACTAGGCCAACAAAGTATTTGCTGTTGAATAATGTTAGAAACCCCAGGTCTCAAACCCATAACTACCTTTTAAATGAATTGCCCCACATCTTTCTCTGCAATAGTATCTGATCCACTATACTGTTTGAAAACGTGTACCCATCTCTCATGAAAGGCATGTATTGATTCTTTCAGCTCTTCGTCGTCCTGTCAATCTGCATCCAATCAATTTCTTTCGGGGAAATTTTAGTCTTCAGGTGAGCTATCACCTGTTGGTATTTCCTCATTACCCTTGGAGATGGTGCCCCTGTTCCAGAATCACTTTCTGACTCTGATTCTGGCCAATCCACAGTAATCTTACATTCAGCCCACAAATTTGTCGGTATCACAATCTGAAAGTATTCAAGTCAACCCACAAAACCTTTGATATTTTCACAAATCGTTCAACTTGTCTGCATCATTCCACTGGTTTTTCGCTCAATCTAGGGAAATCATTTATAAATGACAAAATATCTTGTCTTGTCCATGGTATGTGAACATAACCTCCTCTTGGTACTTCCCTCATAGGGAGCATTTGTACGTCTTCTATACTGCCACCAAAATAATCAGGTGGTGACTGCACTCAAACTCGTTTTGTTTCCTTCTTTTTTTTTTTTCCTTCCCATTTTTCACTTCTTCCCATTTTCTGATTAATATAATTAGCTCTTTTATCTGTAGTTTCTTTCCTGGAGCTCTCGTGGTCTCTGTCTTTGTCAGTAAAATCCATCCTGTAAGATTTTTGCAAAATCTTTGAATTTTGAATATCTATACCATATGTCTGAGGCAATTAAAACAATCTCTCATAGCTCACTGTAAGGAACAACAGGGACACCCCCAATAAGAGCCCCCCCTACTTACCTCTTTCGTCAACATCTTTTCTGGATCCATCCAACAGCCCCGGCAGAACCTGGAAGGAAACAAGGACCAAATGTTAAAAAACTAAAGAGGGACTATCCTTCTTCCCTGCAGGCGGAGCAGGATGACGAAAGGACGGGGAACCAATCGGCGCTACCAGAAGGAGGAGCAAAAAGAAACCCACTGACCCGGAGAGGAAGACGGAGAATGGAGGTGGAGCCAGGAGAACCCAGAAGACGCCAAAAGGGAGAAGTCTCTAGGAGAGTGGCAGGAGAACACGGGGAACACCAAAGAAGAGTACCTGTGCAAATCCATGACGGAAAGCTGAACCTGACGGGAGTCCGGAGGGATAGAGCGAGGAGTGGTGGTCACCCACAGAGGATGTGTACAAGTCGCTACAACTCAGAAGAGTTGCAGCAGAGTCAGTACAGGATTTGGAAGGGGGTGTTCTGTGAATGCGTGGAGGTCGGGAGGGAAGGTGCTCAGGGATATTATGGCCAAACAAGCTTAAAGTACAGAGGGGCACCGGTTTAGTCCAGATCGTATGCCTAGGGTCCTAAAATAATGTTTGTGTGTGTTACTTTAACGGATGGATGACATATGGAAAAGGAGTGTCCCCCACCCCCCGAGAAACCGGATAGAGCGTGATAATGAACACTCTGGAAACCCACTAGAAGTGGACAGAGGTACTTCACTCTGGCCCTGAAATGGAATAGTTACCTCCTGGTTCTCCTAAAAACAAACCAAAGATAACAAGCATTGGCATAGCCAATAGGTCTCGCCTTTGGGACCTTATAAGTGCTTAGCCATGCAACAGTTGATGTTGTTGCACCAAGGATATTGTGCTGGATAACTAAACACTTATAAGGTCCCAAAGGCGAGACCTATTGGCTATGCCAATGCTTGTTTTAATCTTGTCAGAGGTTCCTGGTATACATTCTAAGGATAGACATTGGGATACCTTTAGGCAATTTTATTGATAGATTCCTTGTCAAAGACAAATGGGGGCTCCCGGATTATAAAAGTCGAGTCCGCCCAGATATTCAAGATATCTGTGCGAGGACTCTATGATGAAGCATGCCACTAGGACCCTAGTTGGTGAGCGTCCTTTTAAAAACTAAAAGAAACGCCCCTATCAACACTGGTCTACGTTTATTCCCTCTTTTTTGCTTTTCTTAGATTTACAGGTGGAAGTGGAGCGAACCCAGTAAGGGACACGTCATATCCTCAATGAAACATGATTGTTAGAATACATTTTTACAAGAACAAGGAAAATTATAAATATAGGGAATTTCACATCTCAAAACCGGGAATGTTATTATACAGAAGAACGCTTCAGAAGTATGATACTGCACTTTACGGTCACATATAGGGCCTGATGTATTAACGCTGCTTTCACAAAGAAAAAAAGGTCTCAAATTGTACACCGAGTTTTGTCAATGAAATCTGAGTTTGAGAAGCAGATATGTACTATTAGGTCGGTTCATACAATCACCATTCACAGGGGGTCACAGAATGACCTGCCTAATTAAAAGTCATTAAGCAGGTAACAATGTGAGCCCCCCTTTCCTCCAGTAATTTCCTGCAAAACACATGGATATTGGCCAGCAAACTTCCATCCCAGTGTCTGTATTACCAAGAGTAAAACTTTTTTTTTTAGCGCGGCTGGAGTTCCTTACAGGAACCATCGCTACTTAAAATAAGATAAAAGAAAAGTTTCTAATCTGTGCTCATTTCAGGAAAAGCAGGCGATGGTCCATGGTCTACTCCCCCTGAGGCTACCCACCCGATTCCCAAAGGATTTTGTGAATCAGTTATCACCTACATTTAAGTAGTCGTAATTCGACAATAGTCTGTGACCGGAATTGAGGTCGAATAGAACTGATACATAGGTTACGAAACTACAATCTGAAAGGAATGCCCCTTCATGCCATTTCTAAATCGCGAATCTGTATGGATCGCGAACCCCATGTTCCAACTCGTAAAACAGGTTTTGGTATTTAACAAATAGGCATTTTGCAGTCACAAACCCTGAGCTTTCCAAATCGTAGGGCATGCAATCACAAAATCGTTTAGCTCATCAAACCATTAGTATCAATATACAAACCATGTTTGCTGATGGACTAAAACTGCATATCCTACAAACCTATAAAAAAGACTACATGAAAGAAAAACAAGACAAACAAAAAAAACACAGAACAGCATTTCAGAGGTTGCGTACTTGGTCCATTTCAGATAGATTAGACTAGCCAAAAAAGACAGCCGAAATCTCAAGCCGACTCATGTCACACAGATGCAGCTTCATCAGTGCAGATTTCTTTGCATTATGGAAACCATAATTCTGTCATTTATATTAGCAAACGAAGACTACAAGTTTTGTATTGTACTGAAGCATAAGAAAAAAGCAAATGGAAAAAACCCAGGACCTGATTAGCTTTAGTTTGTGCATCTACAAGAGGAAACAGAAGACAGTGAAGAGATGTCCATAATCACTAACGGTAATTACATGCATTCCGTACTGTGAGTCAAATGGAAAAGATTCATATAACTGTGCAAACCTATGATGAATGAAACCAGTCAGATTAATACTCCTTCCCTGATGCCTCGATTATTCACAGGGACATGCTAATAGGCTCTGCGGGAGGAGACTGGTCCAACATTAAAACCAGCTGTGCTGCGTAAAGGGGGCAGGGTGGCACAGCAGGCAGCACTACAAACTACTGAACTTCAAGACACAGTGCGGTGAAAGGACCGGTAGAAGCGTAATCACTCACAGTACTGTAAAGGAAGCACCAAAAACCGGGGCGTGTATTTATTTCTGCAGCTACCGGGCGCCAGGACAGTCTTAAAACAAGCGCGCGCCTCGCGCAAGTAGGGAGGGGGCGGGGGGGAGTGCGGCCGAGAGCAGGCAGCGTTTCCCTTGCGGGAGTGAGCGGCGCCAGGAGAGATAATTGATAACACATGGCGAAAAAGCTCGCTCCCGCAAGGGAATCGCCAGACGTCCACGCGTTGCCATTGGAAGCAATGCAACGTGTGCACGTTTTTGCCCGCAAAGCTGTGCCGATGACTAAAGGTCTTTTTCCTATGCAGCGCATGCGTGCTGCGTAGGCGAGACCTAATAAAGGTCTTTTTCCAATCAGCGCATGCGCGCTGCGTAGGCGAGACCTAAAAAGAGGAAGAGGGTACAATTGTAGGAGGCTTGTCATAGGAAGAGTCCTGTCCTTTACTATTTTCTTTTGGCCATTATTTCTTCACATACTTAAGATCCCTCTATCACCTGGGTGCGGTGAAGTTGTCTATTCTTATCCTTCATGGAAAGGCCTATATACTTACTGCCACTTTCTTCTTCTCTTTCCTTTGTGCCTCCAAGGAACCCCCTCCAGGACGAAGTAGATGATCTGAAAGAAAAAAAGAAGGAAAAAGTTACAAGGGAGCATTCTGACCGAAAATACCAACCTACACTTAACCTATAAATAAAATCACGCCAAGATTAAGAAACGCATACAGCCTTGCTGGTTTTTCCAGCCATCCCTCCCACAATCGCATTTGCTCGCCGTGTTATGGTTTTAGAGAGAAACAATAGTTCCTCCTCTTCATAAGTCTCTAATCTTCAAGGGCTAAGTGTTCCCTGAATCATTTCTTCTAATTCAACTTTTAATCAGCTTACGTCCATGGGTGCTCTATTTTCCTGAACTGAATTTCGAACTGGACTTGAAATTCAGAAGGTTGCTGTGACATCCTGACTCAGGACGTTGATGCACTGAGACCCGGAACCAAAACCGCCATTTGCTCCGAGCTCCAGCTCCGTGCTCCATATACCTGGCCCCGCTGCCCCCCGCTACTGCCCGCTGAGCCAGGAGAGAAGCTGATCCACTGCTCGCGAGGTGAGGGAAACGGGAACGAGTGGCGGGGCTAGAGCTGCGGTTTCTCTCAGTCTGCGCAGAGACAGGCAGAGTTAGGTCGGTGTGGTTTGCGCCTCGGAGAGGCCCGCTCCCGTACTTGTTCCCGTTCTGGCAGCATCGGAGGGACCTGCGGGGGAGCCGGAGCCCGAGCATTGTACAGTCGAGGCACAACCACCGTGGATAGGAACCTGAGTGGTGCCCACGCGTCAAACATTTAGGAGAGAGGAGTGCAGCAGACCCGCTGAGTAAAGGCACCCGGGAAGGACAGCAAAGACGGAGTTGGTGTCGGAGACCGGCGGTTGAGGAGGGGCCCCCCCAGGCATCGGTGGTAAACAGAACCATGGCTTCAGGCTGACCGGCAGGTGTGGCAGAATTGGCAGGTCAGCCGGTGCACAGGGGGAGACATCCTGAAATTAGTGAG
Source organism: Calotriton arnoldi (assembly GCA_963921515.1). Taxonomy (NCBI): domain Eukaryota; kingdom Metazoa; phylum Chordata; class Amphibia; order Caudata; family Salamandridae; genus Calotriton; species Calotriton arnoldi. The sequence continues at coordinate 71,709 of CAWUFW010022798.1, read as the reverse complement.
ATCCTCCCCCTCCTGAAGATTACCCGGAAGTAGAGGTGAGGTGCCGCCACACAAAAGGGGGGGGGGGAGGGCAGTCAACACACAAGTGGCCCAAGTGGCAATTCAGTAGGGTGGCAGCAGAGGCAGAAACGACCAGTATTCAGTATTTAAGCCTCAGTAGACTGTCACCTCCGCCTCACCGCCAGAGCAAATTGGGGTAGTTAGAGCAAATTGTCAGTGACCAAATGGTGATCACGCCTTACCAATACTACCCAGTTTATAACCTTAAGAGGCAGTGCACGTGAAGTTGACCCTTGTGGCAGCAACAGGCCATAACAGACCCAGCACTGTACCGATGCGGTTGGTGTCAGGTCTGTGCGACCTGTGTACAAGTGGAGATCAGCCAAACAAAGAATAACTAGCATATGAGAGAGCCAAACACTCCACAACCCACCACAATAGATAAGTAGCAACAAAAGTGGCATAGACCCGCAGGCAATCAAAGTTTATAGAAATAGAGTGAATCTTAAGAGGAGCACTGTCAGAGCGCCCACCCGCCCGCCCGGAACTGAACAATCCAGGGTGAAAGAAGATTGAAGAATGCTATGAAGAAGGTAGCCCCAAAGATAACGGCGTTGTATATGCTTGTGGGGCACCCCTAAGATAGACAACCACAAGGATACAACAAGGATATAAAAGAACTCACAAATTCAAAATATACATATACATACAATATATAGTAAAAAGCTAAAGCAAACTAAGTATGAATTCTTTTGCCAAGAATTTTACAGCACAGAAGGAAGTGTATAAGGGAAGCTTGAAAGCGGATCGAGTGAAAAGGAATATAATGCAATCTGGAAGAAATCAAGGGGCTCCAGGTCAAGGGAAAAAGAAACCAACAGAGAGAGCAAGACAAGAGTCCCCCAAGCTGGACACCTCAGTGGACTCAGTGATATGCCAAGGCAATGGAAATAAGCAGAAATCCACCACCCAAACAACAACGCTAAAAAATGCAAGGACAGTAGAATCAAAAAAGGAGGGGTACAAAATAACAGACTTTTTAACAGCAAAAAGTACAATTAAAGTAAGCCATACAAATAGCTGCCCACTTCTAGAACCGGAGACAGTAAGTATAGCTGCTGTAGGAAGAGAAAGCGTCCGCAGGTTGAGTGGTCGAGGTCAAGAGGAGATGGCTGCTGATCTAACCACGCAAGGCGCTGTCATCACTAAGACAGCTATAACACAAGCAGTCATAACACAAGCAGAGGTCTACAGCCCAAGTTCAATAGACTCCCTCTCCTCTTTATGTCTTAGCAACTGGGACAACTCAAGCCCAATGGCAATCACAAAAACCCAACCGATCCCGTTAGGGCCTTTGGGGTCCCAAGAACAACCCTTTATTGAACTACTCGAAACTTCATTGCTTACACAGGAGATGAGCCAACCACTGGATAATCCTCCATCGGTTCTACTCCCAACCGTGCAGGGAGAAGCTGGGAGACAGAGGGATAACTCAACAATCAGCCTAAGTCCATTCGTGGCAGGTAGCATCAGTCCTCTGGACAAAAAACAATTCACCCTCGGTAATATATTTCCATCAACCCTAACCAAGAAGACAGAATACATGCTGGCATTGTTAGAGGAACATGAGTGAACAGGAAGAAGATCCTCCCCCAAATTAAATTATGGAACTCAGGATTCAACAGATAAAGTATCAGCTAGCACATGGGGGGCACTTCTATCGACTGGATGCAATATCGACTGCAATTCACCATCAAGCCGATAAACATGATCTCCAGGTGGATCTCCTAAACGTTATGGCAACTTATTTTGTGAGCATAGACAAGAAGTTACAGGCACTAAACGACCTGATTAGGAGGGCCCAAAAACATAATTACACACAGCAAGTTACCTGTTAGTGTGCAACTGTTGGTGCTATTCCACAAGTCTTCTCATCGATTCTCTCAGAACTACTGATGGAAGTGAGATCACAAGCAGCAAGACCGCTCATGAGATTAAGAGTCCAAGAATATGAGGCAAAAGAAACAACAAAAACAAATGAAATACAAGAACGCCTAAGAAAGCAAGGACTGTATATCCATCACACAAACCCCTATCGGGGTAAACTACCAAAAAGTGAAATCAAGAGATAGATCTCCCTACCGTCAAGTCAAATCCAACCCAAGAAGCCAAGAAAAAGAAAGCTAAACAAAAGACAAAGTAGATGCAGAACCAGCAGTCTCAAAAAGGGGAAAAAAGTCTAAGAAATGGAAGCAGGTAAGGGGAAATTACTCAACAAAATAATATATGGCACTTATTCTCTCAACACAGGAATAAAACGGCATTGGAAGTTGAGAATCAAAACACGGTGGATGTAGAACTTAAAAAACAACTAGTTGACATGCAGACGATCAAAACCACAATAAACACTGCAAAATCAGAATCAAGTTCAGTAGCAAAAACCAAAGACCAATTGGCTTTAGCTCTCGATATGGTAACAACAGACCATCAGGAGGACAGCATCAATAAGTAGCAAAAAAAGGAAAACATGCGGTTCGACACAGTACAGCAAAGTCTGGAAGAGAATTATCTGTCCAGAGCATCCGAACTTATGGATAAACAAAAGTGCTTACTGTATAAGGAAAGCCCAAAGGGCGAGTCGAACCAGAGGCTCATATCAGTGCCACACGAAGAAAGTGCAATGACATCCCAAGAATGGAAAAATAACAAGCCATTGGAGGAGTGTATTCGACAACAAGATTTCAACTCTTTTTGGAATTATCCAGAGAGGCAACAAACAAAATCTGGATGCAAAGCAAATAAGCTCCTAATAATTCCAAACTATACGTTAAGAGGACCATTTGATATCTTGAATAGAGGCACTATCTTAAAACTAATTAAGGAAATAAAGGATCTTGCCTACATCAAGTCTTCTGACTTAATATCGGTCGAATTTAGACCCCATCCACTTAGCAGTAACAGAGAGGCAACACTGACAAACTGGGCCTCAACGGAAATTGTAGATCAAATACTGACAAAGCAGCAGATCTTCAAGGCATCGGGACAGAGCTACAAAGATTGACCCCCCGCTATCCAGGACCACTGCTTCCTGCAAAATTAAGAGGGAGATCAGTCCTAATGGGAGCAGCAGATGCAGGATTCAACCAGAGAACCTTTGAAAACTTGACAATTGTCAAGTTTGCAACCAAGGCTCCTCAGGGTTTGGATCTACGCGAACACCACAATTAAGCCCCTGCGAAAGATTAGGAAAGACCATGGCCAAAAAATAAAATTTAGCTATAATGCAGCCCTGACAAGAGGATCGAAAGCCCTGAAATGCAGCAAAACAACATAAATATCACAGGCTATACAGATCATCATGAATAGTCGATTAAGTCATTGAAATTTGGTCATCCCAAAGGGGGTCTCTCCATATTCTGCTCGACAAAATTTAACTGGCAAATAGAAAAATTGGAAACTGGGTTAAAATGGATTTTAGCAATCAGGATCGATAGCCAAAAGGCAAACATTGCGCCAAGGGCAATCGTACTAATGAATGTCTATACCCCAGAAAAATGACAAGAGAGGAGCACATGAAAATACTGCTCGAAATAATAAAAACAGAGGCAACACAACCAAGCACTGTTTATCATCACTGGAGATTTCAACTCAGATTTGTGTACGAAACCCAAGAATACCCGTCATAATAGCAATACATATAGAACCGAATTAGAAAAACTAGGGTTAAGGCATCTGGACAGGAACACAAAAGACAACTCACCGGCATCAATCACCTTCTTAAGTGGAAGTAAAAGTTCAATTATAGATCACACATTAGTAAGTGAGTTTGGAAAGTTACAGGTGCTTCAATTTCAAATAACTCCCTGTGCGAAGAGTGACCATTTTCCCCAAATTATCCGAATAACTCAGAAGTCTGATTTGTTACCATTAACTAAAGAATTAATCTCGGGCCCTCAAGCATGCAATCTAAAGAGCTTGAAATGGAGAGGCTCGGGGACAGTCACTTATGAATGAGGTCTATTTAATTGCAGGTCACATAGATATAATAAAAAGCAAACTAAACCCACAGGAAAATATCCAACTAGAAGGGGAGCGGCAAAAGGCGTGGGAAACTTTAAAGAACACTTTACTGGAAACATTTTAAGCAAAAATCAGTCACTTAAGCATAATTTTAGCAGAAAACATAATGGGAGCCACAGAATTCAACCATGGTAATGCAGTGAACTACGCAAACAAAAAATGCAAATATTGCGAGAAATCAGGAAAATCACAAAGCAGCTAAAACAAGGGATACAACCAGGTGGAAAAAAATTACAAAAGTTAAGAACTATATGTAGGAAAAACTGTTGGAAAACAAAAACACGATATGACGTTGACTTGTGGAATAAACTGTTGATGTCAAGTAAATAACTGAACAGCAAAACATTTTGGCAGTTGATAAATGGATTGTCAGTCGGGAAGACTACAAAATGCAGGAATCAACACAGCCTCATGGGAAGCTCATGTCCAAGAAATGTATGCAGATCCTGAGCTCCAAGAAGAGAAAGACAGCTCAGAATTCAAAATTGAAAGACAAGTAGGTTCATCCTTAGCAACTCAGACAGACTATCCGGACTTAGAAAAGACAAATATGAACACAATGTACTGCAATACAAACATGTCAATAGTAGTGGATATACAAACATGTCAATAGTAGTGGATATAGAACAATTGACAAAAATTATAAAAAAAACTAAAGCTCGAAGGTGCGGCAGGCCCGAATGGAATCCCCAACGCAGTATTCAAAAGAGACATGACATATTGGGCCCACTATTTTGCACCACTTATTAACGATCTGTATCGCACAAATCAAATTCCGGACTCATGGAAAGGTAACATCTTCCAAGCGATCTTTAAAAATGGAAATCCTTCATTACCAACAAACTAAAGGCTTATAGCCTTAATAGTCATAGAGGCTCAGCTCTACGCTTCATGTCTACTTGAGCACCTTAACTCATGGACAGAAGATAACAAGCTAATACCGCAGTTCCAAACAGGGTTTAGAGCTGGGATGGGAACGTTACCAGACCTAACAGCACTAACACTTAGCAGAAAAGGCAAAAAACAAGAAGACCCGGCTCTTTGCTTGCTTTGCAGACCACAAGTCTGCATTTGACCGAGTGCCTCGAGGGTGCTTATGGGAAAAAATGGCGAAATGGGGTATCCCTAGCTGCCTATTGAGGGCAATCCGAAGGATAAATGCCACCTCCCATCCCTGGCCAATGAGGAAATAGGATGTCTTCAGTATGCAGATGACATTGTCCTTCTAAGTCAAATGCCAATAGGATTACAACGCAGTATGAAGGCCCTAAAAATATACATGGACAAACAATGGCTAGAACTGAACTTGAAAAAGACAAAAGTAGTTTGGCTGGTAGATTCCAAATATAAATTCCATTCTTGGTTTTTGGAAGGAAAAAAAATCGAGGTAGCAGAATCATATAAATACCTAGGATTCAATGTTGAACACCAAATGAATTGTAAACAGCACTTAGCAGCCATATTGGCAAAAGCCCAATCGTTAACCTATGCTTTTAAGCTTCTAAAAAAGAAATTGAGCTGCCTGTCACTTGGCAATCTGCTATCCGTCATGGGTGCTCAGTTAATGCCAATGGTAGCGTATGACACGGGTATTATGAGGGGTCACGAAGCACTTACCTTAAATAAAATCCAAACAAGAGTGTATAAATCTGTGTTCAACATCTCAAAATCAGCGTCCCCGGCCAAAGTTCGCCTAGAGTTCGGTGTGATAAATAAAACATTTCAAAGTAGAAATGCATTCATTAAATTATGCTGGAGGCTGCGTGCATCTGAAAGAGGCTCTATCGATTACCTGTGCTGGCAGGAAATTGAGGAGCAAAAACAGATTAACAAAAAAGGTTCCTGGGGGACTCTATTTAAATCAGGCAATTGAGGAATTAGGCGTACAAGAAGTTTGGAATGCGAGCATAGGGAAAGCAGCATTTTATCAAGCAATTAAATCTACAACCAAAGATCTGTCTCATATAACAGACAAGAACACCTTCATACGAAGACGACATGCCTGGACAGTGATCAATTCATATAAAAAATGGAAGCCTCAGGAATACCTTTCAGCTCACTTTTCAGTGTCCATAAAACAGCAGTTTATGCAATTCCGTTTTGCCACGTGGGAAATCAAAGACCTCATCCCTAATTGAAAATATCAGTTTCAAAACCAAGAATGTCGACTGTGTAAATATAAGCAAGAATCTTTAACACACATTCTCTGCATGTCCCCAAAGTTTCAAACAGAAAGGAATAAACTATTGAAAGCAAATTTTATAAAATTGAAAATCCGCACCAGCAGGCAAGCGGTGGATACCTGGTTAGGAGGTTCCTCAATCCCCCTGGTCTGCAGGGGGGTAACATTTTTAAATCTTAATCTAAAAGAAATAGACCAAATAAAAGACTAACTACACAAGGGTGACCGGATCTTGGCATAGGTATCATACAATGAACAAGTGACTACAGTAAGGTCAAATTGAAAGATTACTGATTGCACAAGGCACTCGCACTTTACTAAGTAGAAATTCTGAGACCATGGTCGCTACACCATCAGTCACGAACTATGAACTTTGAAGGAGCAAAATAGCCAGATGTTACCTCCAAACTAAAATGTCGATTGCCAAAGAACTTTACAGTCCGCGCCAATACACACATTAAAAATAAATTAACATGACCCAATGCTTCGACATGTTATAATTGAGCCAACAATTGTTTTATTAGTCCGACGTATTGATGCCAATAAGTGCGAACCAAGAACTTTGAAGGAGCATAGAAGCTACGCGACATTTTCTATACAAAAATCTCGATTGCAAATGAACTTAACTTGAAATTTGTGAAGACATTTTTTGATCATATTCGGTCTTAGGAGAGATAAGCCAGTCATATTATGTATTTTATTAAGAGTTTATTTGAATTTTTTCTATGTTTACGTTATATATTTAAATTTCTGTAAAATAAGTGTTTAAAAGGATTTATGAATGTATTTTAGTGGAATGGTTTTTAAAGACTAAACACTAGAACAAAGTAAACTTGAAACTTGAACTTGGACCGGCAACCAAATCTGAAGTGTGGGCTGAACTAGAAACTGAAGGTTGAGATGGAACTGAATTCATAGCTGAAACTGAAACTGAAGCTGGTGCCATTGCTGAATTCTGATTATTCAGAGTACTGTATCATTTAAGCCATTTGTCAAATTCTTGATGAGTAAACCCTGATTGCCCTCCTGTACTATTTAAATTTAAGCTTCTATTAGTAAAATTTGTACTTGTTTCAGGTTGCACATTTTGTACTGAGGTATCTGGGGCTGAAATACCCATCGCCACAGCCATGTTAGAAGTATGGTAATTCATTTCAGGAGGTCCACTCAGTTTGGCACAATAGTAAGGTGGAAACCTCTTCACCATTCTTTACGTCAAATCAGCTTGTATCTGATTAGGGACAACATTCACAGCTGCAGCATTATTAGTCTGAATCGGAACCATGGGTGTATGAATCAATGATTTTACTGTCAAATCTGAAGAACTCCCATGTGCTATATTTACTCCAGTAGGTACAGTCAAATTGTGAATCGTATTTAACCCATACTTGTAAAGGGGCACACCAGGCCCAATGGTAACAGGAATAATCAAAGCATCTGGAGTATTTAAATCAATCAGTTTTATAGAAGCTGACATTTCTGTCCTCCTGCTCAGAGGAGAAATAAGTATCAATTCTTTTGATACTTCAGGCATCAAGGGTGCATTAGGTCCCTCCAGTGTAGTCATTTACTTCAGGTCTCTTCTCGGCGTATACTTATAAGGTGGAGGCCAATTCAGTAATAAATCATTCAAACGTTCATCGTCTATGTCACTCTCTTCTCCCTCTTTCTCTGTATCAGTTACGTCTGTCTCAAAATGCTTTTTTTTTCTCCTTTCTCTTGACCGTAACTTCTTCCTCGGCCTCTAACACCGGATATATTCATGTTCCATGTCTGCTCTTCACATTTTCTGTTGAGCATCCCATCAAGCGTCTGCGTAATGATCCATAGTTCGCCCATACCTCCCTTGGTATTTCTCTTTATCTTTCTGTTGAGCAATATGCTCCCAGTTATTTAAAGCCTCAAGAACAGGGGGCCTAACAGGATCTCTCATTTCGTATATTCTTTTCCTTAAATTTTCTAAAATCCTAAATTAAATGTCACATAATGAGGGAACTGTAAGTCCTAATCCTTCTCAGTAAGTGTATGCCAAAACTCGAGCCACAGACATGGACGTACCCTCAGGTGGTACCTCTACCTGTTTTAGCAAATACGGTCTCCTCTGTCTTTACAAGTTTTTGCAATGACTGTATTCACAAATAATTTCTTTAAATCCAAGAAATGTTATTCTTTCACAATCCACCTATTTGGCATCCTCAACAATGACTGCGCAACTCCTATGACATAGTCAACCAATCCTAGCGTGGCTTTACACCAACCAACCAATTAGAGGTCAGCACACTGTGACGTCAAACTCACTCCTCGCAGCAGCTCACCCTCCTTTACAAACTTCTCTTGCACGTTTTTCTCAAAGCAAAATGACAATACAATGCAAGCAACAAATAAAACTGTCTGCTCCAATAAAGCAGATCTGCCAACTCACATTGTGCCACTGTGTGCCACACAATATCTGCTCCCATCACACAGTCACCCGGTGAGGAGCTGATGTTACACGGTGGCAGGGAAAACAAGCTGAAAACCACTATAAATAGTGGATTTCCAGCTCATTTAAAGAGGCTTTGAATTGCCGTAGTCCATTAAGGGGTGTGAAAACACCCCACGACATTTGCACCAGCCTCAGCAAGCTTCTTTTTTTTTTTTTTTTTGAGAGGAGGGGGCTTGGGTCAGGGTGGAGTCAAACGTGCCTCATAAGTACTTCTCGGCATGAGGCCCCGCCCCCTCGTAGGCCCCATCCCCTCCTCACACTGTGAGATTTTTGTTCAAGTTAGCAGGTATGCTAAAGGATGTTCACTCTTAAAAGGTAACTAAAGTGTTCCATACTCTTTTGCCTCAAATGAAACATCAACCAGCAGGATTTCACCCTTAATTGATATAGTTATTACGAAAGTTATGAATAAGTGCCAGGAATCTTTTTTAACTTGTTTAGAAGAAACCGCTCCCCATGATGTGATCTTAACTTCATTTGCCCAAATTACTTGCGAAATAAAGAATGCATTAAGAGTGGAGAATAAAAAGACCCATAACAGCAAGCAAGGATGGTTTAACTCAAGGTGTACAAAGGGTTACACAGATCTCAAACACGCTCTACATAAAATACCAAAAAATAGCCAGGAAATTAAAAACAGCCGAAGATCCTATAATCAGGTGCTGAAGGCCCGTAAAGCTGAATTGAAGGAGCAGGCATGGGCCAATCTGCACGAAGCGAACCGGACCAGAGATAATACAGCTTTCTGGCAAGCTGTAAAAGCTCCATTTCTTATAGCCCAAGATATACCTGCAATTGAGATAGCTATAGACGAAAGCCAATGGGTGGGTTATTTTCCGAAAGTGTATGAACAGGTAATAGAAATGAGCCCCTCGAATACCCTTCCCTTGCTACACGGGACAACTACACCTCTGAAATACCCATTGACCTCTGTTTCACATTAGACGAAGTCAATTGTGCAATAAAGGCAAGCAAGGGGGGGGAAAGCACCCGGTCCGGATGGCATCCCCATAGATCTTTTCAAATCAGATCAATCCCTATGGGGGCCCTTATTAACACAGGTTTTAGCAGCCTGTTGCTCTACGGGGTTTATAGGGACTTGGTCGGAATCTATACTAGTCCCAATATTTAAAAAAGGCGATCGTAACAACCCCGCCTGTTACCGACCAATATCGTTGCTAGATTCCTTGGTGAAGGTGGCAGGGCGTATAGTGCTGAATCGACTTCAGGACTGGGCTGAAGAAAATAACCTACTATCTGAATTACAGTTCGGATTTCAACAGGGTCTTGGCACGGTTGAGCAAGGGTTAAACCTTAATATTTTAATGGGGAAGTATACAAGGGCTAAACAGGGAAAACTATTCCTAACCTTCGTAGACCTTTATGCATCCATTGACAGTGTAATCCATGCTAAATTATGGAATATACTAGCTGAACTGGGAGTGGAAGCCCCACTAATACATTTCCTGAGACAACTTTACAGTAAACCAAAAGCTAGGGTCCGTTATGGGGCCAATGGTGAATGCACGGTGTCGTTTAGCGTGGAGAGGGGGGTTAGACAGGGCTGTGTCCTGGCGCCGCTCTTATTTACTCTTTACACCAATGGTCTGGGTCAGGCCTTGGTGGAGCGGTCCCAGGACCTGCCTCAAATAGATAAACGACCTATTACCGCCCTTTTATACGCTGACGACGCACTTCTGATGGCCCATACGCAACTAGGGCTCCAAAGGGTGCTGACAAATTACAATGTATTCATGGAAAATTTGGGCCTTAAAGTTAATATTTCAAAAACCTTCATTATGAAGTGCGGGAAAGGCAGCTCAAAATGCAGGGATATATTTATTAATAATAAAAAGGTAGAGGTGACCAAGATGTTCCCCTACATGGGCATTTTATTTGACCACAATGGAACGTGGTCGCAGGCAGTTAAAGCAAGGAAGCTATTATTTATGAAGACCACGGCTGCATTGGCAAATTTTGCAAAGAAATTGGGCAGAAGACCCCCGGAGGAGCTCCTGCACATTTACAAAGCTAAATGCGTCACTGTAGCTGTGTACGGAGCAGGCGTGTGGGGATAGTGTGATCCTAAGCCCATACAGTTGGTCGAGAACTCTTTTTTTTTTTTTAAAGTTTGTTCTGGTGCTCCCGGGCAGCTCCTCAACATACGTTTGCCACTCTGAATTAGGGCTACCCTATATAACGGACCTAATACAAATTCAACCAGTACTACTGTGGCACAGGATATGGACGTCCACAAATACTTTTATGTAGTAACGAAGGTCCACGCAGGTAGGTTAACTTTAAGGTGATTTATTCATGCAGGTAACAAGTAGTATAACAAGTAGATATGTTATAAAGGAGAGCCCCACCAGGAGCAGCCTGTGTGCTGCTCAGCCCATGTCTAACTGTCCCTTCACCTCTCTATGTCCCAACATTCCGAGGCTCATCAGACTCCAACATTCTATTGAGTTCAGAGCACAGGCACTGGCTGAGCAGGTGGAGTAAAATACATTACAATACAAATGCAGGATACTACATATCCCTTTTCCTTCCAACAGAAGAACAAATGCAATATATGATAAAAGTAACGAGTGTGAACAAGGGATAGATAGCAAGGAAGGAACAACAGAGTGACAGAGAGAGCGTCAAGGAAAAGAGCAAACAAAGCAGAGCGAGGAGGTAGATGGGAGAAGACAAGGAGCAGAAGGTAAGGTGTAAGTAAGCAAATGGAAAACCCAACCTCTACAACAACGAAATAGAAAGAAGGAGGCAGTGAGACGCAAGAGAGGAAATACGAAATAGAGAGAGACAGACGTACCAAAGACAACCCCTACGCACACCCACTGGCCAGGCAAGCAAGCAAGGAAAGAAGGACAAGGCACGACGGGAACAGAACAGAAGACATACCCAAGCACAAGGAGAAGAGAAGGAAGAGATTCCTCCTGAACAAGGAAGACCGAGAAGAACATTGCAGAAAGGGAAAGACTGAATACTAAAGAAGAAATAACAGCGAAATGTGTATGGTCCAGATTCCCAAGATGAAAAGGAAGTGACATCAATCGGAAAGCTGAACTGAAGGAAACAGAGAGGAAGCGAAGAGACACAAACAGTATCACTAAACTCCTCCCCTTATCCCAATGGATAATACAATAAAAGTTTGAGTGTAACATTACGTAAATAAAACAGCAATGTAACATCCTAGAAATTACAAAGGAAAAAAATAACCAATGGGACTAAAACCCATGGCCGTCCTCAACTCCTAGGCAGGAGGGTGAGGATCACTGTGAATGGGACAAAAAGCCCATGACGTAGCAGGCCGTGTGAAGTCAACCCCCATGTAGAGGAAAACAGTACTGCCCTGTAAAGATGGGACTGTAACCCATAAGACGCCCTGTGTGAGGGTGACTGTGTAAATGTGAATGGGACTGTGACCCATGAGACGGTGCCCTGCGTAAGGATACCTGTGTAAATGTGACTGTGACCCATGAGACGGTGCCCTGCGTAAGGCTACCTGTGTAAATGTAAATGGGACTGTGACCCATAATGTGAAAGCCCGTGAAAGGACAACCCCGCGTAGAGGTACAATGCAGTGCAGAGTAGAGTTGGGTCTAAAACCCATAAGACGCATCCTGTGTGAGGGTCGCAATGTAAATGTACATGGGACTGTGACCCATGGAACGGTGCCCTGTGTAAGGGTGAGAACCGTGTGTAGCCCATGTAGGCAAGAGTATGTGGGCAAATGGGGCTTGGACCCATTCCCAAACAAGAGTATATGGGCAAAAGGGGATAGAACCCATTCCCATCCCTGTGTAGGAAAAAATAAAGTGTGAAAAGTGCACCTGAGGTATGAGCAATGGACCCCAGAAGTTGTGTACCCAGAGTCCCTAATGCACGATGTTGCCCAGGTAAGCAATAGTGTAGTAAACAAAGTGGGAGTAGTACCCATTGCCACCCCTATATGTATGGATATAGTGTGGACACAGCAAATAATACAATAGGCTAGAATAATGCCAAGCACTAACGTAAGCTGAGTGACAAAGATGATGGTGTGCGAGTCACCGTAGTCCTGTGTCACACGCTAGAAACATCCGTAGATACAGGCAAATTGTAGTGGCAGTCAATAGTGATGTTTGCACCCACAGAGGAAAATGAAAGGCAGTACACATAAAATTCTGTAGTGGGCCCGAAAGGAACAGTCACACTATAGTGCAACTGTATTCTGAATCCTTTCTTTTAAGAGAAGTCATTGTTGAACTTGGGAAATGCCAGAGTCCCGAAGGAAAGCGAAATGCACTCACCCGCATTGATGACCTCCCAAATTGATGACCTCTGTGGCAAACCATGTAAATGCCACTTGCGACCCAATTCGGTAGCATTCAGTGTCCTCTGTGTGTGATTATATTATGTCTTTAATCCTGCCGGTGAGGAGTGCATGTCTCTGGAACCAAAAGACACACGAGACAAAAAACAAGAAGTTTTTCTTCATTACTTTTCACCGCAATTCGATTCGGCAAAAACATGACTGTGCCATTCCTCGACGCCGTGAATTTGGACCCAGAGCTTGAGTAAACAAAGCATGGCGGCACGTAAAATGCGCAGCGCTGGGAGGTTCTCGGCACGCTACTGCGTCAAGAAGTGTCACTCAAAGGTTTTTTATTTATTTATTTTTTTGCCGTTGAAGATTGTGATGTCACTGTGGATCCTCAAAGGAGGCGCGCGGCATGCTGTGTGAGGTGAGTTTCACGCGCATGTTAAACTGGAAGAAATGAGACGGTTTAACTGCCACAGTTGAGGTGTAACACAAAGTAGGTGTGAGGTGAAACGAAAATGTCTTGAAACTCACCGAAAATGTGTCATAAAAACGGCCCCAACAACAGTCCGTGCATGTCAGGCACGAAGAAGGGAAACCACTGAAGGGGACACAATACCTTTCTGTCATGGGAAAACAGCACAAAGTTAGTCACGACAAAATCCCTCGGTGACCAAATTTAAAGACAGCAAAAGTCGATGCCCCGGTGTCAAACCAGATAAAATCTGGACGAGAAGACAACGTCGTGCTGGCACTCCACAATATAAGAGAAATGAAATAAGAATGTGCCGGCCAATGTCACATAAAGGAGGCATCTAGTAAGATGAGTCAGCAACATAACTCCAATGGATGCAACATTAAAGCTGAAGGCAGGGGGATAACGTCAGGATCAAAGGCTGCAGCCACAACTGATTCATTTCCACAGGCAATTTGGCAGCCGGTGCTCAGGATCACACAGTTCAATGTAGTAAGCAAACATACCGTTGAACAACAACATCTTCTTACCGCTGTTAGGCAATCAATTTGAAACAAACAGCTGTCTGTGAGTAGTGGAAAACTGCCCTGTAAAGTAGCAGACTGCGGTGGTAACGCTAAAGACCAAATTGTGTAGTGTAGATGAACACAGCACGCCTGTGCTAGGGCTGGCCGATGGTGAGGCCACTGGTGGGGCTGAAAGGCGTAGTGCTTCATCCTTACTTGTTTCTTGTTGTCTTCTTTTCTTTTTGATGCTTGTTTCTCGCTTGTTGTCGTCATAAATGTAGATTGTTGAACCTTCTTGTTTCATGTTGGCACCTTTACGTTTCCTTTGGATACCTCCGCTTTTGTACATTGTGGTAGTAGCCACTGTAGATTCTGTAGATTGCGCCATCTCCAGGTCCATCTGTGTTCGCCAGGTACCTTAGATCCGCTTGTTCCACGTAGGTACGTCACCAACTCGTCGCCAAATTATGTAGTAACGAAGGTCCACGCAGGTAGGTTAACTTTAAGGTGATTTATTCATGCAGGTAACAAGTAGTATAACAAGTAGATATGTTATAAAGGAGAGCCCCACCAGGAGCAGCCTGTGTGCTGCTCAGCCCATGTCTAACTGTCCCTTCACCTCTCTATGTCCCAACATTCCGAGGCTCATCAGACTCCAACATTCTATTGAGTTCAGAGCACAGGCACTGGCTGAGCAGGTGGAGTAAAATACATTACAATACAAATGCAGGATACTACATTCTCTTAATTGCGACATCATAAAAGATAGTCTTAAGTTAGAAAGGCACTGGACATCCCATGGTTAAAATATATAAAGAATTTCATGAATGATCTTGGTCATCCTGAATATTTTGATGATCCTGCCTCTATAATCCCCATTAGCAGAAAAGATTTTAAAGTAAACTGCTTGACGCACCTGGAGATAAATAGATTTGCAGCTGAGGCATTGAAACCATCGGTACAGTCTAATCAACTGGTGCTTACCACCAAATCTAAAATTCACATTGAGCGGGTATGAAAGGCTGGTATTGACTCGCTTTAGACTCAGGATATTTCATCATTTAGTTAGTTTCCCAGTAATAAATGATTGGTCCAAAACAATGCATAACTGCCCATGCGACAACAATTCTCTGCAGTCGACAATGCATGTAACTTTATTTTGTAAATTTTACGTATTTCAAAGCAAAAGATGGATTTTGCCAATTTTAAGGGTACTGAGCCTGATACAATGTTGCCCAGCATTTTTAGTATTACAATTTCTAGAGAATGAATGTTTATCCACACCAATTGCATCCTTTTTAAAGAGTGTAATTAAATGTAGAGAGTTTATTACGGTATGAAATCACTGAAAAGCTTTGTGCTGTTTTAAATGGAACTTGTTTTATGTACGGAAATTTGTAAATAACGTTGGTTTTATATTTTTAAGGTATGACAAATGTGAAATTATGTATGTTTTCTTTTATGATTTCTTCTGTAAGAATCGAATAAAGCTTTCTATTGATATAGTAGTCACTGACTTTGTTGGTTCTGCTTCCACCTGACCGCCGGGAACTACCTCCTCACTTCGCCTCACTTAGATCGTTTGTGTCCTGTTGTTGAAGGGCACAGACCCACTTATTGTGGTTATTCTTGGTACTAGCGGTCTCTTCTGTTTTGAAGGCATATTATGGGGAAAAGGAAAACCATGGAAGGTGCTGGAGGAAGCGGGGGAAACCGAGTAGTAAAAGGGAAAAGGGCTAGGAAGACACTTAAACATCCGGGTAGCAATTGCATTTTCGACCGGATAGACACCTTAATCAATGAGTGTGAGGTAATTTTAGAGGGTAACCAGACTGCGCCCCTAACCCCATGCGATTTAGCCGACAGACCCCTCCCAAGCCCAAGGTCAAACTGCCCGCCTGTTATTCCAACAATGTTTCAAAAACAACCCCCAAAGAGGGCTCCCATAGAACTTAAAAAGTTAGTACCAATTACCCAGGATACATCCCAATCCTCCACCATCTCCATCGCCAGTACTGGCACAAGCACTCTCCAGCTAGAGCCTGCAATCTATTGTGCAAATAGATTTTCACCTCTCGAGGATCTTAGTGATGAACATAACGATAATGAGCCTGTGACACCATCCCTCGGGCTGGTGCGCGACACTGCGAAGACCAGTACAGAAAACAAAATGGAGCCCTTGGATACTCATCTTATTATAAACACACTCAGAGCAGAGATTGACATAATGAAAACTGTGATAGAAGGCCTTACCACCCTAGTTAAAACATTACTGAAGGCAGACCCGCCTCGCACACAGTACGACATCCCTGCACACAGTTACTATCCACATCCCATTCACAACAATTCTACGTCACAAGAACAAGCACTTCCGAGCAAAGGACACATCATTCATGGCCCTAACCCACACCATCTGGCCACTCCTGCTACTTCCACCTACAAGCAAGCCACAAACGATTTGTTAGCTGGGAGAAAGAATAGTCTTGATTTCTCCATACAAGATAAGCTTAAGAGGCTAGCAGCCCTACAGACTCCTGTAAATAGTCATAGGGCCGCACAACCATGCCAAGCCCAACCTCCTATTCACAGAAGCCGAGATAAGCCGCATTTCTTAGCTGCTCCAGCTATTACTAACTTATCGTAATCCAAAAAAATGTGCATGACCAATGTCCCGAAAATTAATACCAAGCATGTCCATGAGAGCGAAGACTCCTTGATAAACAAGGTGATCCATTGGATTCGTCATGTTAGGGGTTGCCGATCTGTGATCAGAGACGACATTCTTAGAGCACGGAGGTGTTCCTCTCCAACCCACCAACTAGATAACATCGAGATCACCTTAAAGGGAACTGAGATGGCGGAAAACCTCCTCGCTCTAGAATTTCGTACTTGCGCCCCTGATGGGTCCTCCATTCAATTTAGGCATCTTCCCTCACACGAGCAAGGTAGGACACTAGCCTTACAGCCACTATCATCTTTGGCAGGTACCTCCTCGCTCGAGGCTAACGACTGACTACAGGACTCGGCTTTCTACCATTCTGATCTACCCAGTGTAGCACCTAGTTCCAACTACATAGCTAGTTCTCTTGTCATTCTGACTCCTTCTAACCTCTCAAACCACATCAGAGATAGTTCTCAGAGCTGGGCCAGCCTAAGCAGACCTTCCATTCTTATATGCGAAGAGCAAGCCTCTGGCACCCCTGTGCATCCAGCCTTGCAAACACCAATCTATTCGCCAACCAATACCTACATTCCTACACAAAGCACTGCTTCTGATCCTTCAGACCATCAACAACTGAAGATTGTGTCATGGAACGTGGCGGGCCTAAGCAGTAAAACCCCACTCCCTCATTGTAACCAATTAGTGGAAGGCTTTGATGTATGCATTTTTCAGAAGACATGGAGTTTGCTCCCATTATATAAAGCTGGCTACACCTGCTTTCATTTACCCGCAACTTCCATTGGAAGAGGGCGCCCGTCTGGGGGCTTGATTGTTTGGATAAACATCGTCCTTGATTGTCAAATCATTCTCCAAACAAGCTCAAGCCCAGACATTCTATGGTTAAGCATTAGGAGGCCCAGGGGTGGACCCATAGTCGAACTCTTTAATGTCTATGAGAGAGGGACAAAAGGAGGTAGGCCCTCAGCCACCCTATCAGCATTAGAAGAATGCCTAGCCAATTGTTCACCTCATGCAAGAGTGATAGTCGCAGGAGACTTTAATTGTACTTACGAACCCCTGGTCATAGAAGATCTAGCCGGAATAGAAGATCAAGACAGTAGATGGGCAGTCCCCCAACTTGACCTCCCCCTAGTCAAAAGATGGACACAACAGGTACTCCAACTTAATGACATCACTATGGAGTATGGGCTAAGGGCAGCCAATGGCAGGTCACCATCTGATAAGCAAGGTGCTAACACCTATAATAGTCAGCTGCCCATCTCGGATCGACTACATCCTCCTTGATGTAAAACTATGGGGGTATATGATCGATATGACAGTGGGTTCGACTACAGAGATCGACCATAATCCCTGTGCTTAACCTTGAAGCCCTTGTGGGAGGCATCTTATTACCAGTCGAATATCCAACCCTCGACAGCCACTAGGGATATAGTTCCATCTAACTGTAAAAAAGTTCTGAAATGGAAGAAGGTAGCCTTGAGCGATGCAAAGATTGCTGGCATCACACACGAGCTAATTGTAGGTACGGCTAAACTTCAAACCGCGGTCCACAGTGTAACAAGACTAGTGGACGTGCCTAAGACCCACACGCATACTGTCACCCAAATCAACACACACTTTCAAGCCCCAAATCTGAGCAAAAAACCCAGGCAGACTACTAAGGATCCATATTCATGGTACAATAAAGATTGTAGGGAAAAAAAGATCATTCCTGGCCAAAGTCATTAAAGAGAAAAATCAGATCCTTATAAAATCGGCCAGAAACTCCTACAAAGCAGCTCAGCGAGAGGCAAAGATAAAATGGGATGAATCACGCTGGGAACAACTCAAAGACGCATGCTCTTCCAAAGACACCAGCTTGTTTTGGAAACTGTTCACCTGGGGAAGCAAGACAGGTGCACGCCCACCCCCAAATTACATTACTGGTCAGACTTGGTACGACCATTTCAAGGAGCTTTACTCAACAGCAGAGGCTAGTGAAGAAGGGGAGCCAGACGGGCCAAATGGGCTCAGGGTAGAAGAGGAGTGCTTCTCCATACAGGAGGTAGAAGCTGCAATAAACAAAATTGTCCCCTCCAAAGCAGCGGGTCCCGATGGCTTGCCTGGAGATCTATTTTTGGCCGACCCCCACCACTGGGCACGCTATATCTCACTACTAGCAAACGCAATAGCCAATGAAACACCAGTCCAAGCGTCATGGAAGGTCGCCGAAGTGGTCCCTATTTATAAAAAGGGAGACGGAGACGATCCTTCCAACTACAGACCAATTGGCTTGATTGATGCTATGCAGAAGGTCTTTGGCCAGATGCTTCTGCATAGGATACAGTCATGGTCTGAGGATGAAGCTATCCTATCCCAGTTCGAGGCCGGATTTAGATCAAAGACTGGGACAATGGACCAAGTGTCCAGACTCCTCCTCATCTATTGGAAGGTAGTGGTGCTAGGCAAGGGCAGTCTCTATGTTGCTTTTATCGATCTGAAGACTGCCTTTGACCTGGTCCCCAGATCTAGGCTGTGGACGACGCTCGGCAAAATGGGTATCCCCCCCTTTTATCCTTAAAATCCTGATTCGGCTCCATGAGGGGAATTTTGCCCAGGTTAGGTGGGGGGGAGCAGGGACAACTAACAGAGCGCATCCCTGTCAACAGAGGAGTCCGACAGGGCTGCGTCCTGGCCCTGACTTTGTTCTCCCTTTATGTGAATGGGGTAGTTGATTTCCTCCTGGAGGAGCCTGCAGACTCGCCCACTCTGGGGGGCAACAAGATACCAACCTTGTTGTTTGCAGACGACACCCTGCTGATATCAAAGACCCAGCGGGGCTACAATGCTTTGTCAATAGATTCCAAACCTTTTGCGACATCCGGGGACTGGTCATAAACAGTTCGAAAACCAAATTTATGGCCTTCAACTGCCATAGGTCGTATAGGAACGGCCCTCTGCTGGGTGGGGCACCCCTTGAAAAGGTGGACACCTTCGATTATTTAGGTGTAAGACTTACTAACAAAATGCCTTGGAGACCCCACTTAGCAAAGATGCTGATGGGACACAAGCGTGTGGCTGGAGTAATAGGGAAAGAACACCGCCTTTCACTCTAGGCCTGTAGCTCCCGCCCTCCAAGTATATGACACTAAAGCAGTTAGCTCTGCCCTTTATGGAGCAGAAGTTTGGGGCTTCGACAAACTTGATGAGCTCTGTAGATCTGAACACAAATTCTTAAGAGACCTGGTTATGGCACCCAAATATGTTCCCCTCACCCCTCTACTGTTGGATATGGGGAGGCGGTCGATAGCTGACGTAGCTAAGCTACGCCCTATACTTTTCTGGGTCTGCATCAGGCGGACTCCCGAGCTTCTTTCCTATGCCGAAGCCCTCACTGAGATCATCCGCTTAGATACCGGCTGCAAAATAGGCTGGATTGCTGATATGAAAAAAACCCTGACAGCCATAGGACTTCGTGCCTGTTGGGTCAGCCAGGAACCCCCAAGGAGAGAAGAACTAAAACGCTTATATTGGGAATGGGTGGACCAACGGGAGAATTCCAAACCTAATGTGGGCAAATTGACAACAGAATTTCTTTCCCACAAACAAATTAGATATCTTGAGCCTTTTCTTGACACAATTCAGGCACCAAAAGATAGAATGTTGTATGCACTTTTTAGGTTTGGAACTCTTCCCGTTTGTGAGATGACAGCAAAATAATGCACAAGCAATGGAAAAAACTGCCCATGCTGCAAGGCCCCGACAGAAAGCATTGCCCATCTAATGTTTGCTTGCCCGGCATATAAAACATCACGGACCAAATGGCTGAAACTTCTTTGTCAGCAATTGGGCACACAGGACCATTACACAGCACTGCGCATCCTCAGGTCCGATCCTAGGCCGTTCTTTGCATGCTGTGTAGCAAAGTTCCTGGGACAAGCATGGCTCATAAGGTGGAAAGCTCTTGCAAGATTGGCATAATTTTAATTGAAACTAGGACAGCGACAAATTCACAACTCAACATCAACCCTATTTGTATTCTTTTGCACTAGCACTTTATTTGTCAAATCTCCGCTGCTATGTCAGGGATAATTTAATAACTTTTTAGTATACTAATTCTTCATCATTATGACGAAATATTGACTGTTTTTATCCTGTTTTTATTGTTGAAATATATTTGACAAACCGAATTGTGCATTTGCCAACGCTATCCCGTTTTTTAATATCGAATATGATATATGCTTTATTGCACTAAGGGCTTAATTGACCACTTCGTTGTATTATTCGTTTATGTAAATTGAAAATGTTGCATATTTGTAATCTCTCTTTTTTAAAAGGAAAATAATGTATTTTTACTATAGCTTTTATGACATTTCTGTCGAATAATGCTTAAATCAAATCATATAGTTAGTCACTGTGCACCTGAGATCAACCATTTAACAATAACACACAGGAGAACCCTTGCCAAGGTGTTGTCGACGATGTCTCATGAACAACACCACAAACCAGCAGCCAACGTACTCAGTGTATTCTACACTGAGACAACCTGTAGGTAAATATCTTGAGATCTTAGGCCACAACGGACCCATTTACAACTTCAACATTGTACAAAGCGCCACAATCATATATGGACTTTATCCATTTCACTCAACTCAACAACACACAGCCATTTCAAAAACCGCAATCTTAAGCAAAAGCCGTAGCAACGCGCATCCCTATTAATACTCACTCTCCTTTGCTGCTAGTCGTTGACAACATCCAGAGCAATACGCCATCAGCACTCCATCAATCCTTCTTTTTGCTGAACCGAAACATTTGGACTCTTTGGACTTAGGCAAAGGACTATTTTTGGCAAGCAAAAATCTCACTTCACTAGGCAGAACCATAGCTTTGCTACCAGATTTGTTGCAGTGTAAAGCGTGGTAAAATTTTTATTATATGCTTGCCCTGGGCCCTTTACGATTTGACAGTTTACATCACTCCCATTCACCACAGAGGCAATGATCCTCTGATAAATCTTTCTCTGCCGATAGGAGGGGTGGAAATTAGGTAACCAAACACCACTTTAGCTGTGCCATAAGGACCATTAATTGACAGCCAACTCACAAATTTGAAATCAGATGTAGGTATACCCCTCTCAAAACCATGCTGTAGAAATAAAGGATAGCAACAGGAAGACCCAACCTCCTGAAGAAGTTAAGTCGAGTTAGGATCATGCAGACCAAAAGCTCTGCAACAGCAACACAAAACAGAAGAAGTAACACCTGATGTTCTGTCGGAGCTTGATGATTCTCCCTACAACACCTTAAGTCATAAGGAAACAGCACAATTTGAATGGAAGAACCAATAGGACTCAATAATAGACTCCGATAGATATTTGATTAATTTGGTTATTGTATTAAAGATTCAAAGTTCATTGCCACTAGTAATTTCTTGAGAAGTTCAGTTAAGAACATCACAGCTTGTATAACAATGCCAAACATTTAAGCAGGCTTTCTCGGATGGTTTAACCAGAATCGGCAACAGAGTTAGAGAGTCCTACCACTATTAAGGCGGAAGGATAGTTCATTGTCTAACAGCTCAAGTCCTACGAAGATAGGGAAATGATTCAAAACTAAAGTCCATTAAGGGCGTGCCCATTAGCATAAACAAAGGAATAAAAAAATTGGAAATGGTTCAGCAAAGAAGGTTCAATCCATCAGCTACCGACTGTAGCATCAGCCAGGCAGTCCAAAAGCAAAAGATAGTTAAGAAAATCGATCAGCATAGCATCATACCACACAGGGAAAAGAAAAAGTATGGTGTTGCCCCTCCTTTGGGGTTCGTTCTTTTATAACGTTTTTAAGATTGTCCCAGTGAGGTGGCATCACACCACCATTGAAAGACCATTGTATGGTCAGAATCACATAATGCCACCTGAGATACTTGGAACATTGAGATGCTTTCCCATTGTCATGAGAAACGAGAGATTTGAAAGTCCACATAGGCCTAACTTTGTTCGAAAAGAAATACAAAGTTGCATTCTAAAGTAACAGCTCCAATCCTGTTCCCACAGGAATTTTTCACTGTGAACATTGAAGAAATATTCAGGAATGTCGGGGTGTACACATGTACAGGACAACTAGAGAAAGATTTCACTAGTAGAAAATGAACCATTGTATTAAGTCAGGGGATAGGTCAGCATTTAGAAAAAAAGCATTTTGAAAAGGCCTTTAAGTTAGCATCACACGTTTAAATGAATATAAATTCTAAACCAATATCAAATATAATGTAATTAAATCAATGCAAAAGAAAGATTATGTAGACTGTTCACCAATCATTATTACATGAATATAGCTAACATTAGAAATACCATACCATCACAGATTTTCACCATATTCATATAAGTGCATATTTTTCTAAAGTCATATTACAAAAATCATTTTTATATTTTCATAAACTATAAAAGCTCTAGTATTACCATGCAAAGATTTAAGCTTGTACTTCATTTCTACATGTTTTTGCACCAACTTTTCTAACTGGTGCATTCTCAACAGAAAGCATTTAAACACTAGGCCACTTCACTTAACATCAAAATTCCATCAATATACATTATTAAGCAACATGTGCATTAGAAATTCATTAGTGCAACTTTGTTTATATGTATTAGTATTATCTTGTATATAAGCTTTCTTCATCTCATGTTTGGCAGCACGCTTTTATGGTGCTTCTACTACACTTGTCTCATTTTCATGTGTCACTGTCTAACGTGTGCAAAGTGTACTTTCAGCTTTTCATGTCCTTAATTTGTGAATGTTTCGTGTTTTATGATTTTTAAAATCATGCTACATTATAGTCTTTGTAAGTCTCTCAAATACCTTAGAAAACTGTGCTTGTTGCAGGTTTCCAAGGGAACCTGCAACTTTAAAAGACAGAAAGTGGTGCCAATGCAAGGTCTAATTGTTTTTTTTTTGTGTGTGAATGAGGTCCTCATTATTCACATCATCATTGGTTACCCATTAGTCATTGGTTTCAGTTTCTTTTTCCATACATTGCCTTCGAAGCTGCAAACACATAAATACAGTTTCCTAGTTCTTTTATTTATCTCCACCTATGATGAATGTATCATCCCTTAAGTTTTCTACGCACTTTATATCTTATGTTTCTAGTGGCCCTTTCTACGTAATGTGCACCATCTTATTTTCAATCATTTACTTTACATGGCATGAAAATATTGAAATCCTGTCCCCTTTCTCTCTTAAAATTAAGTTACTATATTTTAAATATTGTTTCAATGTTTCTCATATTGAATTCTGGTTTGTTTATATTAATATACTGAAATTATGTTATACAGCTCTGTACCAAGACAGAAATTTATATAATTCACTAATAAATAATATTGTTCTTACACAAATTGAAACCATGAAAAGAAATTGGATTTGCACCACTATTGCACGTCTGTTTATATTATTATACGAAATACTGACATATCTGTATTTTAATTCGAAGGTGCATTCAAGACCTGAAGGTAATTGATATGATCAAACAAACCGTTAAAACAGAAACGCCAGATTTTACAATTTCTGAGGACTGTCTTTTCCTCAACATATACACTCCTGCAAAGGCAAAGAAGAATGACAAGTTGCCAGTAAGTGCATTTTTAACTCGTTTATCTTCAATTATAAAACGGGGTAGTATAATTAGATATTATTAGTAATGTGTGTGATACAGTGTTAACCCAGTCTCTGCAGTAAACCTGCTCTGCAATTTTAACTTCATTTGGACGATGCTCTTCTCATCCACCCAGACATCCTGCATTTTTTTTTATAGCGTTTGTCAATTAGGTTTCCTGCTTAGGCACTTGTGGTTAAATTGTATGTGTTTGAAATAGTGATTTACCACTTCTGTGTGTTCATCCAGGACTGGGTGTGAAGTCCTGTATTAAGGTTTACATCTGAATCATAATTTGTCAAAATTAACTCACGATATTCTGATATTGGTGTTCTTATGAAAGATTTGCCAATCCTTGAATCGTTTCTGACTGCAAGGTGTAATAATTAAGTGTTCGGAAAACTGGCCCAAATCTCAAATTTATTATGCTGTGGTTATTTCTGGAGTTGGGCAGTCTAGCTCTTATTACGGGTTGAACGAGGGACCTTAGTAATTACACCTGTCCTTTCCATTTTACTGTGAAAACTTGAATGAGCACAAACACCACTGTTATGGAGTCATTGTGAGTTTGGTTGATGTATGACATCTGCCAAGAAGCAGAAGGGTCCCTGAATCACAAACTTGTGGTTCAGCCGCCCCATCTAGAGCATGATGGCCCTTAGAAATTCCACTGGCAGAGCCTCATCTAGCTCCTCCATTTGAAACCCAAGACCTGACAGCCCTTTTACTACTGGGTCTGTCACTGAATTACACCTTCCAGACCTCTGTGATTATGCCAGTGTGCTGGAGTGAAATCAGAAAACAACTGCAATGGGAGTTTTAGGATCACAAAGTAGTGAGGATGTGGTTTATTCGTTGCAGGACTGAGGCCCAACACATGTAATAAAAGCACTATCTTGTTTGGTCCATTTAAAGGTTTCAATAATTTAAACCTGAGCTCAACCCTTGGTACGTATGGCACAGAACAGACAGGCTTGACTTAGAACAAATGTGTGTTTAGAAGTACCAAAACTGTTAAAAATAAAAAAATACAAATCACACTGCAGCTTGTAAAAATAGAGAATAATTTAATAAACAAGGTTACAGCAAGATGACAAAAATCCAATAAGGGGAGCTGGAGATATGAATTTTTAGAAAATTTAGTTAGAATAGCACCTAAACGCACTGTGTCAATGTGGGTCAACTGTTTGCAGCAGACTGGGACCCAGATGTGATTTCAGACCGACTGTGATGGAGCGCGTCCCAGATACACCACCTAGGTTCGAGCTGGTTTTACTTGAAACTTAGTCTTTTTTTCTAGAAGTCAAAATTCTTCAGCTGGGCAAGGCAGTAGGATGTTCCCGAACAGGGCTCCACAACATTGGATAGTCATTGGTCGATGCCCCAGTGAAGCTGTTGGTTTTGACGGGAAAAATGGTGAGTTTGAAAATTTGAATTTCGTGCCCAGGGATGTCCTCTTGCTGGTCAGATACGTTTACTTTCTGCGCCTGCTCAATATTTTTACCTTCAAACTTGGTTCCCGATTTATATTTCAAAGTATACAGAAAGTGATGGATGGAATGCTTGAATTAATCTCAGCTACTGGTAATTACGATTGATTGAGATGTGACCCGAGCAATTGCCAGAGGCTGAGATAAATTCAAGCAATCCATCCATCACCTTGTTTCCGATTTATAATTCAGTGGCATTGTTCTGCCAGAGCGGCGGAGTAGATTACTCTGTCCCCCAGGTGGAGAGACTGCCTGCTGAATTTATAAATGACCGCCAAGCTAGTGGTAATTTATAAAGCATTGGCCGGAACTGCCGTCATGGCAGTTCCTATCAATGATTTTCGCTGTTTGCTGCAGTGCTCCGGCTACATGATGGAGCCCTGCACCAAACAGTTAATTTTTTTATTTTGAAAAAGAAAATCCAGAAACAGGCTTTTCTGTTAGAAAATAAAAAGAATCTGCCCGCCTCATCATGGGAATCATCTCCCATGGCAAGGGGGACATTGTTCCTTTTTTTAATGACCCTCAGCCCCAGGGTTTGCCTGGTAGTGAGGGACATTATAAAAAAGGCTAAATGTCCACCCATCCTAATTGGAGGTAGACATATAGCCATTTCTCCAACGGCCCTTACTCCATCAGACCATTGGAGAAGTTTGGCTTTGACGGTGATGGAGACGTCCCTGCTGTAGCCAAACATAAGGTCTGCACACATCAAAATTGGGCGGGTGGGCCATTTATCTTGGAAGTATGTATAATCCATAGTGACGGAGTAAACATACCGCCAAGATATAAATCAGCCCCTTTGACTTCTTTTTCGGAGCTCGAATCCTCCAGTCGTACAACCCTGCAGTCTGTGACTGAGGGCTCCACGAAGCCGGATACCTTCTCACCAAGGTCCCGCTCAAACAGATTTGCTGCTGCAGAGAATTTCCAAGCTGGGTAAACTTGATTCTTCCGCCCAACGAGGGCTAGGCAGGTTTGTCCTGGTGCACCTGAGTTCTTAAAGTCCAAAAATTTTCTTAGTCCATTTCCAGAGATGTAAGGAAAAGTCCAGTTAGACACAGCCAAGGGTCTCGGGTCCTCAGGTGCAACACTTGGGGGATCAAGACTCCCTGTAGCAGATGCCACTAGTGGGGTCCAGGTGAGGCCCAGTTGACACTAGTCAGTTGGACAAAAAAGTCTCCTGCAGCTTGTTGTGACCCTGTAGCTTGTACAGGATTTCAGCCAACTGACACTTCAAGTCCACGTCTTTGTCCAGGGTACAAGTAGGAGCTGGTCCAACCCTTCTGGTCTCAAACAGAAGGTGTAGTCCTTTTATTCTTCTACTTGTCCAAAGTGTTTTGATAAGGGTGCTTTGGGGTGACACTTTTATGCCTACCACTAGATTGAAAATAGGGGTTTCTCCAGCCCTCTCCCTAATCAATAGGGCAAACGTTCCAAGGGGTATCAATGCCTGCTTTTGCAGCAGTTCCTGTGCGCCCTACTGCAAACAGTCCCACCGTGCCACTCACCCACTAAATCAAAGATTGAGATAACTCTTCTCTCCTTTGTGCATAGCATGTGGGCCCAACCAGAGGTGTGGCCAAGGTAATGAACAATCTCCTCTTCCTTGATCACCCCAAGCCAGTTCTGGGGGAAGCTTCCTCCCGCTGAATTAGGTGCCTGTCTGAATGGTAGCGCAAAGAAGGGGGCTGTGCAGGTGTCACCTGCCTCCTGCTTGTGACACGGGAAGCCCCCTTTGAAGTAAATTAAGTTCCTGGGCACAGCCCAACTGGTCTTTCTGCCAGAAGAACAAAGCCACCTCCCCAAACCATTGTCTTTGCTCAGAGAGTAGTTTTCACGCCCATTCAGGGTCATTCACAAGCTGGATGATAGTGGAGGCTAATGCAAGTTAGCCTCTAGGAGGTCAGGCAGGCAAAGGTTAACTTTCTAAAAGTTGTACATTAATATTTATTAAAAATACAACATCACCATTAAGTTGGGAGTTTAGTAACTATTATAAACAGTCAATAGCCTGAGACTGCAGAAATAATATTTAATATTGCCTTCCAGTGTTTCTCTATTGTCCAGCCAGCCTTCCTGCAGTGAACATAACTTTTGGGTGTTAATCATTGTAAGGACATATTAACTTTATATTTCTAGGAAAGTTAAATAGGCTATTTAGGAGTAAGCCAATGTCAACATGTTTTAGATCACGGAGCACAGGCACTGGCTCCTAGTTAGTAGTGTACAGTGCACAGATTCTAAAAAGCAGCAGCATCAGTACACAAAAAAGTGGTTGACCATGTAAATAGAGGCATTTTCACACAAACATTTGCTGAGTGGTACCAATAAAACATGGCTCCTGCTCAGCATACTGCTCAGATTTCAGTACAACAACTGCACTGGGCTATTTGCAGTGACATTAAGACTTAGAGAAATATTAGACATGGGGGTATAGACAACATCACACTGTACTGTGTCAAAGCATGTATTATTAGATTGTGTCAAATACATCATCCATTTTTTCAGTCAAAACTTTTGTCACGTCAGTGCACTAGGCCCGTTTAAGAAACGCCATTTTACATGCTCACGGTCTCAAGTTGCCTTCTCTCCCTAAACATGATGACATTTGACACATTCATTTGCATGTACAGGATAATATTCTTCAAACTCAGTTTTGCTTGCACCACCACGTTTGTAGGCACTTTATCAGAACACCTTGAACATTTTGTACGATGGCTAAGTTCATCACACAAGATGTTATTTGTTTTGGCCGCTCGGCGACAGAGCTATCACAGTAGAATGAACAATGGTGCCCCTGCAGGGGCTTCGGCATGGTAATAGGAAGGATGTTATTATATATATGCCATCAAACCTTTCTTTAGACAGAGGAGCATTTTACTGGCACTGAGAGGTCGATCCATGCCGGAATTCCAGCTTGGCTAATTCCGGTTTACCTTATTTTTTTTGTTTAAATATCTTTATTGGTATTTTCTGATTTTAACATGACTGTCATCACGTTTATGTACAAAATGGCCAAGTGCATATAACATAAATGCAGAACACATATATAAAATAATATTACACATTTCACCAGTTTGTTGTTGTTACTAACGTACTATTCACGAATGCAGAGATTTGCATCTTATGTGAGTATGTGTTCTGGGGTCCCTGTGTGCCATTGCTCACAGTTTTACTACATCATGGTTTAGAAATTATAATCATTTCTATTCACATCTTACATATGACTCATCTGACCCGAATTATAATGACAGGGTCTTATTTATATATGTCATGAACATACAAAATCTGCCCTTCGGGCCCGATCGTCACTTCGCTGCGGAAGAAAAGAAATTAAATGATGACAGAATATAAAAAGAGATCACTGAAGAATAGCAATAAGACTTGTTTTCTAAAACCATACCAACTAAACTGAAACTTATAATATAAAAATAAAATTTGCCATCTATTGAATACATACAAAATCAGTCCTACATGGCTGGGTACGAAGGTGCATTATCGGATCATTTCCACATATTAACGCATCCGGTTGAAAATTGAAACAGTGTGCATAACTAAGTATAGTTACCAACCAGCAAAGGGGACCTCTATGTCTAGAAGAACAGATGGGGTGCGTGTGCCTACCCACAGTGGACCAGGGGGTGCGATAAATGTCTATTCTGTGCCTTCTGAAGCGTGTCTTCTCCACTCAGCTAAGTAGTAAAGCATTAGCGTATCTGTCACGGATCAGCAGTTAGGGTATTATCTGCGTCTATTGTGTTGCCGGTTCGTAGTGCAGTGAGTAATGCGTCCCAACCTTGCGCAATAGGATATTTGCGGAGCCCCGCTGTCTCCTGTCTGTGCAGTGCCGTACTTTCCACTAGAGCCCATATTAGAAATGAACGCTTCCAGCTAATTATCTCTGGAGGATCCGTGTTTTTCCATTTCTTGGTTATTAGACGTTTTGCAGTAATCAGACCAAAATCTCGGAATCTCGAGGTAACCTTTTTTTTTTTTTTTTTAGATCTAGCATGGAGCCCTAGAAGGCAAACTTCCCATGACAATGGCAGTGTCGTGTCTGTGCATAAAGCTAGGTCAGTGACTATCTCTTGCCAATAATGTTGAAGGGATGCGCAAGCCCACAGCATATGAAGCAGATCTGCATCTGGATGTTGACAGCGCGGACATGCAGAGGTGGCGGTACGGAAATATCTGTTTATCATGTCAGGCGAGAGGTATGCCCTTTGTATGATGTATGTTTGTATGAGCTTGAATCTAGAGTTTCTTGGTATGTTCCTAGCACCCGCTAGTATGGCGTCCCATTCCTTATCAGTCCAAGGCCGGCCTCTATATGCCTCCCATCTAACTCGGAGGCGTTGCATCGGCTTCAACGTATGTGCAAGCAGCGCCTCTACCAGCCAATGCACCACATGTGATCCCGCCCCCATTACATGCAGATATTGTAATCCTAGATGTGTTGGTGGCTCAGTTGTTAGATCCCCCCAAGCAGCTGACAAAGCGTTTAGAAGGGAGGTGTGTAGAAGGAATTGACCAGCCGGTAACTCAGCCTCTTCGACCAGTGTCTCAAATGTTAGTAATGCACCATCTCTATAGAGGTCGCCCAAAGTGTTGAGTTCCGCCGCGTGCCAGGTCGCCAAGGCTGTCTCCGATGTACCCAGTCTACCCCTTGGCGTCCCCATCAGTGGTAAAATCGGGGCGTATGGAAGTGTCGTGCGAGTAAGATATAAACCCCTTTTGTAACATTTATGAGCCAATCCTAAATGTATTTGCGGTGGTCGCAGGAGTTTGGCAACGGGATGGAACAGATGGCAGATTTGAGAGTGGGTCCAAGCTGTTGCATGGTTGCTGTGTCTTCCAGACACCTACCGTCTAGCCACTTCGTCGCCCATTGGAGCTGGGCAGCTAAATAATACAGTTCCATATTGGGGACGGCTAGTCCACCCTGGCTAGTGGGAGCATACATCTTCCACAAAGCAACTCGCGGTCCCCCCTTGTTCCATATTAAGTCCCGGAATAACCGTTGGACATAAAGTGGGAGGTTTGAGAAATAATAGAGCAATTTGGGAAGCACGATCATTTTCAGCAGGGTGATACGGCTCATGACGTTCAGTGGAAGCGTTTTCCAAAATTGCGTTTGAGCTCGTATGGCTGAGATTGCTCTCAACAGATTGCCCTCTAGTAAGTCGTCGGTCGATCGGTACACAAAAATGCCAAGATATCTGAAGGTGGTGGGATACCACGTGAGGAGTGAGCCATTCAGGAATACATCTTCCTCTATGGTGTCGGTATTAAATGAATAGATCCCTGACTTAGCCCAATTGACCTGGAGCCCTGACTTTTCCTCAAAGGTTTTGAGTATATCTGGAATGTACGTTGGGATTACAGTAACATCCCGGAGATATAACAACAAGTCGTCTGTATATAGGCAAAAACAGCGTGTAGCCCATCCCCCAGCCGTATACCCCACTCTTCGCCATCTCTCCGGAGCAGCATTGCCAAAGGCTCCATAGCTAGGGAAAACAGCAGCGGAGACGATGGGCAGCCCTGACGTGTCCCACGCCTCACTCTAATACAGTCCGAGATTAACTTACCGGTGCGAACCCGGACAGTGGGTCGTTGATACAATAAACGAATCATATTTAAATAATGTTCCCCCAGTTCATTTTTGCCCAACACAGCTGCCAGATAAGGCCATTCCAAAGAATCGAAGGCCTTCTCTAAGTCCAGTACCAGGCAGCCCGATCGGGGCCAACTATGCGTTGCATACTGTTGTACTCTAAAAAAACCTTCGTATATTAAGAGAAGTGCACCGTGCGGGAACAAAACTGTTCTGATCGGGTGTACCAGCGTTTTCACTAAGGGTGAAAGACGCCTGGCTAATAGCGATGCAAAGATCTTATAATCTGTGTTGAGGAGCGCAAGCGGACGCTAGGAGCCCAGGAGGTTGGGATTTTTATCAGGTTTAAGGAGGGACACCAGCAGGGCTTCATTCTGCGTGGTGGTGAGAGTGAAGTCATCGAGTGCAGTTTCGTACACTTTCAACAACTGTGGTGCTAGGATGTGTGTATATGCCTTATAAAATTCAGTCGGTAGACCATCTGGTCCCGGTGACTTCCCATTGGACAATGAGAAAATACTGTCCCGAATTTCCTCTGAGTGAAGAGGGGTATTTAATTCTTCACTTTGGGTGCGTGTAGGCCGTGGCAGATCTATGTCCTCCAGGTAAATCTGTAACTCTAAGGGCGTAGTTCGCACACGCGAGTTATACAAGTCCCGATAGTGCGTTACAAACGCACCATGAATGTCCCGCTGCGTATATGCGATTTCCCCGTTCGCCATCCTCACCGATGCTATCGGTGTTGATGACTCATTCTGGCGGATGAGCCATGTAAGCAGTTTGCCTGCTTTGTCACCCATGTGATGTGTTCTCGCCGAGTGAGCGGCGTAATTGAGGCATCTCAGCCGCTCTAGCAACCGCGCATGTTCCTCCTTGTGTTGGTCCAGCCGCCCCTGAGTGCCATCTATGGCTGCCTGTTCACTAGTGGCCAGTTTTCGTTCTAAAATAGTGAGTTCTTTCTCCAGTTGCGTGCACATGCCTGCCTGTGTCCCCAAACAGTGCCCCCTAACAACCACCTTTAGGGCGTCCCACTCCACCAATGGCGACGTGGCCGTACCCGCATTTTCTTCAAAATATCGTGCCACTGTGGTGGCCAGTGAGTCCCGGAATGGCGCATCAAGGAGAACATCCGGTTGGAGGCGCCATACCGGTCCTAGGATGCTTGATTCCGGTCCAGGGAAGACATGGCTTGGCAGTTCGGTCTGGACTGTTCCCATGAGGCACAGGGTCAAGACTGATTTGCATATGGCTATGTCTGAACTGGGGTGTCGTGGTGAAGCAAAATAACGATGGATTACACCCAGATCTGTGACTGGGGGTGAATGTTTGCCAATGTGCAACATTCCGTCCATCATCTTGTGTGTTTTGCATATCGGGATCAGTGGCAGTTCGACCTCCCACTGTAACTCCATGACATGCGGGTTATGATCAGAGTGTGTGCGTCCCATATATGAGGATTCAGAAATGCTTGGTAAAAGGTCATCTGACACCATAAAGCGGTCTAGGCGCACATGGAGTCTATGGGCCCCCGGAGTAATAGGAGTATACCCTATCTAATGGGTTTCTGTGCCGCCACACGTCAGTGAGGCGCCATTGCGTAGCCCAGTTTGCCAACGCCTTCGCAGCTGTGTATGTGACAGTGCCAGGCAAGGGGGGAAGGATCGGTCCAGGGAAACGTCCAGCACACAGTTGTAATCACCACCTAAGATCATAGGGGTGTCGTGCCACATGGACAATTTTTGCGACATCCGATCTAAAAAGGCTGCCTGCTCAGTGTTGGGTGCGTAGAGTGATGCTAATACCACCGGCTTACCATCAAGCACCCCCTTAACTAAAACGTACCTGCCCTCCCCATCAACCATTGTGTCCACCACACGAAATGGAGTACCCGGTCTTACCCACACTAGGACCCCCCCGTGCGTGGGCGGAGTAGCCCGTCGCATATAGTTGCCCCCTCCAGCGTCTGTGAAGGCGTGTGACTTCTGCTTGAGCCAAATGTGTCTCCTGGAGGAGTGCTATTTGTATGTGGTGGCATTTTAGATAGGAGTATATAAGATAACGGTGTGCTGGGCTATGGATACCTCGCACGTTCCATGTACCTATCCTGATGGGTGCCATAACCGGTGAGTGTCAGGGGTGTAAGTGGTCCCTTCCAGCCGGAGGGTGGAGGAGGTGGGCAGCAGGCGTGTAGAGGTCATTCTAGAGTGTGTTTCCCTGCGCAGATCAACTATGCAGCAATCGTACCCTTGTTGAAAAAAGATGGCATAATAAACATATAAACAATTTACAATCAAAAATACCATGAGAGCAATTTTGCAACAAGCAATCGCCCAAACCTATAATGCAATGGCACACAACTAACGTCTGGGGGAGACTATTGTGCACAGCAATCTAAGTATTAGTTAAAGAAAAGGAGGGGACCGTCGTGCGGCTAAGCCTGTCTCTGGCCAGACACTTGTAAGACAGGGCCACTGCCTGTTTGTTATGTATAAAATTTCCATACATGGAGGAGCGAACAGGGAGAGCATGCCAGCGGTTATAGGACTTACCCCGCAAAAAACAATATCGGCATGACTACTAAATATAACTATTACAGTTCAGAGACAGCATACAGAGTCTTTTATACTTGCGTAACCAGTGAAGCCGTACGGCGCTCAGCCTATGGAGGAGAGGAGAGGTGGACAAAAGACCTACGTATGCTCAAGCAATATTGTCAGAGGTCTGCGGGGTGACCTGTGGCAGCACGCAGGAGCCTTGGGATACAGGGAGATTGTCCGAAAGTTCCTCGTCACTGTGCGGCCCCTGTCGATCAGAGTCTGAATCGGATTCCCCATCCGGCGATCCGCTGATATTCGCCACTGCTTTTACCGCCTCAAGTTGACTGCTCAATATCAACTCTGGTGTTAGGCCAGAGGCTGGAGAGGTTGAGGATTGTGATTTCCTACGTCTTCGGCGTCGTCGTAAAGCAGTCACTGGCAGCGCCTCTCTTCGCCCTGTTTGTGGTGAGTTGTAGGAATCCAGCCATTCCTCTGCACTTTCCAGGGTGTTGAAGAAGTGGGTCTTACCATTTGCAATGACCCTCAGTTTCGCAGGAAACAGCAAAGAATATTTAAGATCACATTGCCGAAAGCGCCTCTTCACCGCTAGATATGAGTGCCTCTGTTTCTGGACTTGGAACGTGTAGTCCGGGAATATCATGACTTTATGATTGTCCGCCTGTATTTCCTGCAGTTTTCGAGTCTCTTGGAGAATGGCATCTCTGTCTCTCTAGTTTAATAAGCGGATTAAAAGCGGCCTCTGGTTCGAGCCCGGAGGTGGGGGCTTGGCAGGCACTCTTTGCGCTCTTTCAACAACAAATTGTGGAGATAGGGCCTCCCCTGGCAGCAGCGATCGGATCCAGTCTTCTGCATAATTTACTGCATTTCTTCCTTCCACTCCCTCCGGAAGGCCCACGACGCGTACATTGTTGCGGCGGGCCCTGCCTTCGGCATCCTCAGCCCTGTCTTCCAGGAATTCCACTCGGTTTAATAAATCACGAATGTTCTTCTCAGCCGTGGACACTCGCTGTGAAACCTCCGCAATGTCCCCTTCAGTAGCAGAAGTACGTTCTGCGAGTTTCCCATGGTCTGTGTGCAGCAGCGTAAGATCGAGTGCCACTTTATCTATTTTACCTTCTAAAGAAGTGCGGATTTGATTCATCGTCTCTCCAAGTTTCTCAACTGTCGCCAGCACTGCGTCAAGTTTATGCGCCATGGGGGCCACTGTCTCTGGCCCCGCCATCTTGTCTGTTTGCGCCCGAGTCTGCGGGTGAGAGGCTGTCGCGCCCCTGGTGCCAGCATTCGTTCGGCCTCCTCGTGACATGGAGTAGCGATCAGCAAATGGAAATCTGGATATATCGCCTCTCAGGCGGCTCTGGAGCAGACCCCGGAGTTCACACCCGCCATCCGCGGCAATCAAATCTTAAGAGTAACTGGACTAGGCAAATGTGACTCACCAGTGCCACTAGTGACTGCACCTCAATGACCGCAATGTGAAAGGTGTCAGGCGGGTCTCACTTCCTCTGAACTCGGCATTGCCAGCTTGGGAGACAGGATACGCCCTGTGTGGTGGACTTCTATGTGTGGCCAGTCGCAGGTCCGCGGCATCCCAATCGAAGTAGACTCCGGAGGAAGAGGCATGTGTCGCGGCAGATCGCGGCAGATCAGGGTGTGCAACAGCAGGGTGTCGCCAGCGTGACTCACCCGAGTCTCTATGGGTAGCCCCGCATGCCCCTCTGTTCTCGGCGGACAATGTCTGGTAGTCTGCCCCAATAGATCTGACTCTCACTGGGCAGTCAGCACCCTGGGAGGCATCCGGTTCGCAGCGCCTCAGGTCGCGTGCACCGGCGCGAGCGAGCCGTGTGTTGCCGCCCCGCAGGTCTGCATAGGTGCCTCTTCGCGTCCCTGATCAGGGCAGAAAGGCCGCAGTGGGTGGCTTTAACACAGTTGCCCAATTCCAAGGGTGGGGCAGTCGCCGGTCTCGGGTGGTCCACAGGGCCCAGCGCCTCTCATCACCACACGCGGTATCCAGACAGGGGAATGGGCTGGCCCACAAGCGCCCCCATCCCTCGTCTCCGCGTCAGGGTCTCACCGTCAGGCTCGAGGTCTCAACAGCAGGCCACAGACTTCGTGCCCAGCCAGCTTCTTTCCTCTTGGGCAGGCCTAGTGGGCGGAGCCAATCCCCGGCCTTGCGTGAAATGTCGCAGCCTGCGCCACCACCCCTCGTCCGGCGGTCTTGCGGGCAGCGGGGCTTATCACCAAGTAGAACGAGGCAATCTCGTCGCGCTGCTTGATATCGACTGGGCCGGTCTTGGGCCGTCAGTGGCGCTAGGTAGTTCACAGGGTGAGATGGGGCCACAGCATCTGCCGGGGCCTAGGGGGCGGAGCCAACCCCCGTCCTCGCGTACCTTGCTGCGCCCGGCGTCCTGGAGCTACTTTCAGCAAGGCTGCAGGCAGGGAGATCCGCTCCGGCGTTCCACGGCAGCCGGATTCCTGTTTACCTTATGCGAGGGATGCTGTCCAGCTCTACACCAAAACAGGCAGATTGATGACACTAACCCACAGGTAACAGTTATGTCACCCTACAGGAATTTGGCAGATTCACTCACCCTAGACATGATGGGTGAGGATACGCTAGGTAGGAGTACAATATATTTCAGTACTTGTATGCAAGCATATATTCTCTGTAATAAGCAAAATGGTTGAACTGTTTATCTTTTTCAACATTCTTGTAATGCTAATCACATTATACTGTTTCCTTCTATTGATTATTGCAGCACAAGTATTTTACTCAATAATCCCAAAGCTTCAATAAATATTGACACACTTTACTGTGTATTTCTTGTGTATCTCTTTGGGTATCCATTGGTAACTAAGCAAAAGGGTTCAAGATCTGTTACCACAATTTCCTTGGGGATTCAGGGTTGTCATGTTCTGAGGTTGCACATCCATTTGTTACCCTGTAAGGTTAGGGGTACAGATGGTGCACTGTGAACTAGCACAACTTAGGCCAACATATCCGGATGGTGTGCTTGGAGTCAGTCTCACACAGTTCTGCTGGTTATGCTGTCCAACAAACGCACAGTTTTACTTGAGAAAGTATAAGCTGTACAACACTTTAGGCCTTCCTTTTTAAAGCAACATTCAGATCCAACCTGGAGTGAAACCTTAGAAGGGAGTACAGCAACAAGTCACTGTCCTTCAAAAGCTGCATAGACAGTAGGGACCAGGTCAGGGTGTGGTCTAGCTTCATTACTCAATAATATGTACCCCTAACACTTTGTAT
The DNA here is from genome assembly GCA_963921515.1 of Calotriton arnoldi. NCBI lineage: Eukaryota > Metazoa > Chordata > Amphibia > Caudata > Salamandridae > Calotriton > Calotriton arnoldi. The sequence goes on along the minus strand of CAWUFW010022798.1, from coordinate 34,427 downwards.
TTCATTAAAACCCATTTGGTTTTTTTGTACAGTTGTGTCTACCCCTTTGAAGGCCCCAGCATTCTTGTTAACGTATTGTTCTTCTCATGATCATCTTTGCTGTGCACATGTATGTTGTACTCCGATTGATCACACCATTAGTACCCTTTAAGAGAAGAATCATCAGGCGTTAATTAACAGATGAGGTTGATGCCAAACCAACAGGCATACATCTAAATGACTCCCATCAATAGCAGCAATTATTGTGATCCCATTTGAACTGTCAGAAGGCATGTCTTCAAGTATGGCTTACTGCTTATGGCTCAGCGGGTACTGGGTGCAGCATTCCAAACCTGTTTGCTCTGAGTTCATGTCAGAGAAGGGAGGGCTGGAGAGCTCCACCAAGTGACAGCATTTTCAGGTGTAAGGCTTCACATGTGCGGATAGTGCACTACACCATGGTGTCATGATGACAAACTATATTCCCCAGAAGTCTTTCTACATTCACATTGTTTGGAAGCCGTGATGACCACTGTGAGGATTAAGGTGTATTATATGGTATGACTGAGGGGCCTTATCGTGGAATACACTCATAAAAAATGTCTTGGGTCCAAGCAAGCTTGTTAGAACAACCTTAAACTCAACCCTGTGCAGCTATGGCTTTTTAAGCAGCAAGGCTTGAACAAACGATTTAACAGTACCAAACAACGAAATAAGAAAGCCACACAACACGAAAGAAACACAACACCAGTTAATAAAAATAGACTGTACTTTTATGGATTTTTAGAGTGCAAGATGAGCAAAATCCACTGAAGGGTTTTTCAAAGATTTTATCACTTAATTTTGACCACAAACAAGCATTGGTCAACAAAAAGTTTGAAAACTTTTCAAAAGTTTGTATAAGTTAGTTCGGCTCCTGCGACCTGGCTTGAGCAACCAAATCCAACAGGATGAAGGTCTGGGGAGCCAATGGGGTAGATTTGGACAGTTACCTGGCTACTAGAGAATTTTATAGTCCAGTTCCAAACTTTACAGCATGACCAACATAGACTTTAATAGAGTGGTCCTGATGCTGGGGATGCAGGATGAAAAGATGCTCAATGATGTTCCCGTTGCTGTCCGGTCGTGTGTTGTGTCTTTGTGTTGGTTCCTCTGTCCACGGGTGATGTGGGGCGACGTTGGCCAGAGAGGTCGGGGTACCACTAAGTCCTCTTGCCAATGTTAGAAGGCTAGCTGCTGCTGGGCTTCTGGTACAGTGGTTGGAGTAAAATCCTTTAGTGGGGCTAGTGTCCCTCTTGGGTGACCAATCTGGACTTTGATGACACTCCCAGGTCCAGCGGAGTTGGGTGCAACTTTTGGCTGCTAAGGATTGGTCGCCCAGGGAAGTCAGCGGTGAGTTTCTAGATGTGGCTACCAACTTGCAGGTTTGGGATTCTTCAGCTCTTTTGTCCCTGGAGCTGGTTGCAAGGGATTAGCCAACTGATTCTTGGAATCACTGCTTGGGTCTGGGGCGTGACTTTTGCTCATGCCTGGAGACACAGGCACAGTCCTAATTTGACCAGCCCAGAAGTGCAGCAGGTGCAGTCCAACAGGCGGTGCAGCCTCTATGTGCTGTCCTGGGGGAGCAGAGGAGTCCATCTTTGGTCCTCATTCCAGTTCGGATGTCATCTGAGGTTCAGGGTAGTGCCATATTTACCCAGGAAAGTACCTCGAGGGGACAATGCAGTCACTATCCAATGAGCTACCAGGTCCCTTCTCTTCTGGTGAAACTTTTCTGGCAATGTATGGCACCTAACAATCCCTGAGTGCACAATTCTGCCCACTCCCAAGATGTCTCCACCCCTCCTCAGCTCTGAGGAGCTTTGTAGCCCACCCTAGAGGTGTGTCTACCTGAGGGCTACATGCCCACAGGAAAACCGGTGTGGGCACTGGTCTTCCCTCTGTCCTTGTCTCCAGCTTGTCTACCTTAACAAAAGGAGCCCCTCAGGAGTGTTAATGCCATTTGCCCACCAAAGGCGGCTTCCCCTTTGAAGATCGCATTTTGGGCTAACACCCTGAGTGGCTTCCGGCAAGGAGGAGGCAACAGCTCTCCCTGCAGTGGGCTGCTATTGTTTCCAAGCCTGGGAGTCATTCACACGACTTCCCAGGCGGGCAGAAAGCTTTCTGTGTGCCAGTGCCCATGTGAGGCTACTAGACCAGCTGGGTCACAGAGTTGCAACTTTCTAAAAGTTGCATTACTTTAAAAGTGACATTAAATTCGACCTGGGCATCAGGTCACTTTTAATGCCACAATTACTTTGATGCCTTACAGTACCCAGTTAGGTAGTTCCATTCTGAAGTTAGCTAGGCTGGGGTGCCAACTGGTAAGCCTGTATTAGTCAATGGAGCTACTGATCTTCCCACAGCACAACCACAATTTGGAGGTTTTGCTATTAAGATGTCTATGTCCTACTTAATTATATACAGCTATCTGCCATAAGACTCTATAGGCCTTCCTTAGGGGAGATTTACATATATTGTTAGGGGAAGTGGTGGTTTTGCCATTAGTGGCAAAGTCGAACTGGCAGTGTGACAACTACCCTTCCAGTCTGTAGTAGCAGGCTGGGAGCCATATATCTGAAAGAAACAGTTAGTTATAGATTCCTTACCTTAGAATTACCCCCAGGCGTCAGACTGGATCCGGAAAGTTTATCGTCAGCAGTACCCCTGCGCGTCGGAAGGTGGCGTCGGTCGACTCCGGGTTCGTCGTCGGGGTCGCCGGGATGATGTTGCGGTAGCTACTTATACGCTGCCCTCGCACGCTGACATCAGTTCTTTCTTCCGCCCCAACAAGCGCAGATCCGGAGAAAGCAGTATCCCCAGTCACTTTTTGACTGAGTTTTTTGCGACTTTTGTCGACTTCGTCTTTGAGTCTCAACCGACTCCTGGTGCACGAGGGATGCCCGGTTTCAAGGCCTGCGGTTCCTGTACCCGACTGATGTCGGTGACGGATCCGCACCACGTGTGCCTCTTCTGCCTAGAGCGCGACCATGACCCCAAGTCGTGCTCCGACTGTCGAACCATGGCCCGAAGTCTTTGCGGGAGCGGTCCCAAAAGCTCCTCGAGGGCCGGCAGTCGGCTCCGCTCAAGGTCCCGGTCGCGTGGGAGGTCGAGGGACCGATCGCGGAGTCATCACTCCTCTTCTAAGTCTTCGCACTCAGGGTCAGGTAAGTCGAAGCACGAGAAGAAGTCGAAGAGGCGTCGTCGCTCTTCGACTTCCCCTTGTCTGTCGGCCGACTCGACGAAGGGTGCGGGTGGTGCCCCTCCCACGTGCGGAGCCTTCAGGGTCGACTCCGGCCTTCCCTCCCTTCTCGGGACTGGGAGCGACCCCTGCCCAGCTTCGTCAATTTTACGAAGCGATGCACGCCATCTTTGGGCAGTCCGACTCCGCCAGTGCGCCTTCGGGCCCCGCGGACTCGGCTGGGGGACCTATGCCTTCGATGCCGGCGGCTTCGGCCTCGGCACCGCAGGGCCCCCTTGGATCCAGCCCTGGATCCGGACCGGCATGGGTCGACCTCGTTACACCTCCACCGGCGCCGACTCCACCGGCACCACGTCCGCAGCTGACGCCGGCTGGACCCCCAGCCGGCGTCAACCCCGGCTTCCGCCCGATGTGGACACAGAGCCGGACCGGCGTCGGCCGACACCAGATCTGGCGCTGATGGGTACTTTTGTCCCTGTGTTCCACCCTTGCCATTTTCAGCCAGATTGGCAGCCAGAGGAGGGTGAGGAAGACTGGGAGGGCTCTGGTGACCCTTTGACAAACCAGTTGGAGTACGATCCGGACTGGAGAGAGGAACTGGGGGATGCCAGTGGTCTGGATACCTCCCTAGACCTAGGCATGTTGTCTCCTCCTACCGTGGCTACAGAGGAGGGAGCGTCATACGCAGTGGTGTTGCGTAGGGCGGCCGAGGCTCTCAACCTCGAGCTTCCTACAGTGGCAGTCAGGACTAACCTCCTGGCAGAGGTGCTTCAGCCAGCAGCGAGCTCTTTGGAGCCCCTGCTCCCGTTTAATGAAGCCCTCACTGACATCCTTTTGGGTACCTGGTCCAGGCCCAACACGGGGGCTCCTGTGGACAGGATGATTGCCCGACGCCACTGCCCGGCCCACCCCACTTTCCTCTCCCAACACCCCACCCCTGAGAGCTTGGTGGTTCAAGCCTCTACTTCTAAAGGCGCCTTCCCTACCGCACCACCGGAAAGGGAATCCAAAAAGCTGGACCACCTTGGGAAGAAAATGTTTTCTTCTGCCAGCTTGGGACTGCGGTCGGTAAACACTGCATGTCTGTTGGGCCGTTACACCCACTCTGTGTGGGATACGGTGGCGCAGGTGCTGCCTCCGTGCCCGGAGGAGGCCCGGGCCATACTCTCCAGTGCAGTTGCAGAGCGGAGAGACACAGCAAAGTTTACCATCTGCTGTGGGCTGGATACCGCCGATGCACTTGGCAGGACGATTTCAATATCAGTAGCCCTTTGACGCTACGCCTGGTTGCGTTCGACTGGTTTTTCTGGGGATGTCCAATCCACCCTTATAGACATGCCCTTTGATGGCCGTTGCCTTTTCGGCGACAAGGCAGACAACGCGCTAGAGCGCTTTAAGGGCTCTTGGGCTACTGCCAGGTCCTTGGGCCTCTCTACCACCTGCCCTGCGCAGTCTGCCTTTCGCCCCTTTCGTGGCTACGGAAGGGGTACCCCGCTACATCCCGCCCAGAGCCACAGGCTGGCGCAAGTTGTTCAGCCTCAGCGTGGCCGGGGACATGGGAACCACTGGCGTGGTTCTGGGGGCCAGCGGGCGGGCCAGTCCACCACAGCCCCCTCTGCAGCAGCCTCCAAACCTTCCTAGTCCGACCTTTCAGGGCCACCAAACACCAGTGGGTGGCAGGATCCGCCATCACCTCCCCCACTGGCGCACCATCACGTCGGACAGGTGGGTTTTGCAAATAGTCTGAAGGGGCTACTCCCTCCCCTTCGAGACTACCCCTCCCTCCATGCCACCTCAGTACCATCGCATGTCGGAGGATCACCTGGCCCTTCTCCAACAGGAAGTTTTGGCACTCTTGGCCAGGGTTGCCATTGAGTGCGTTCCTGCCCCAGAAGTAGGTCGTGGTTGCTATTCCCACTACTTTCTGGTACCCAAGAAGGACAAAGGCCTGAGTCCTATCTTGGATCTCAGGAACGTCAACCGCTTCCTCCGGAAGGAGAAGTTCAAGATGTTGACGCTCGCTCAGGTCTTGTCTGCCCTGGAGACTGGATGGTAGCGTTGGACTTGTAGGACGCTTACTTTCACATCCCCGTCCTGCCGGCCCACCGGCGTTACCTGCGGTTCACGGTAGGCCACACGCACTTTCAGTTCACCGTGCTCCCCTTTGGCCTTACCAGTGCCCCTCGGGTGTTCACGAAGGTGATGGCGGTGGTCGCAGCTCATCTGCGCAGATCAGGGGTTCCAGTCTTCCCCCTATCTCGACGACTGGCTGTTGAAGGTGGGCTCGCCCCAGGCTGTCGTCTCCCACCTCCAGACTACGGACGACCTCCTGCATTCGCTGGGGTTCTCCATCAACGTGCCGAAGTCACACCTGACTCCCTCTCAGAAGCTCCTCTTCATCGGAGCGGTTCTGGACACGACGCAGTTTCGGGTTTATCCTCCCGAACAGCGAGTCCGGGATATTCAGGCTATGATTCCGATCTTTCAGCCCCTATCCCGGGTTTCGGTCAGGATGACCCTGAGGCTGCTGGGCCTCAGGGTCTCCTGCATCCTGCTGGTCGATCATGCCAGGTGGCATATGCGAGCTCTGCAGAGGGACCTGAAGATCCAGTGGGCGCAGCATCAGGGGAATCTGTCTGATTGCGTCCAGATCTCGGAGGGCACTGCACGACAATTGCAGTGGTGGCTCACAAACCAGGATTGGGTCAACGGCAGATCCCTCTCCCTTCCCCAACCAGAACACACAGTGGTGACAGATGCATCCCTTCTGGGATGGGGCGGCCACGTGGGAGAGGCAGAGATCAGGGGCCTCTGGTCTCTGGCGGTGTCCGGGCTCCACATCAACCTTCTGGAGCTTCGGGCACTCAAAGCATTCCTTCCCTCTGTCCGGGGAAGAGTAGTGCAGGTGTTCACGGACAACACCACTGCCATGTGGTACTGCAACAAACAAGGTGGGGTGGGGTCGTGGACCCTATGTCAAGAGGCCCTCCGCCTCTGGATATGGCTGGAACATTAGGGCATATCCCTGGTGGTTCAACACCTGGCAGGTTCACTGAACGCCAGGGCGGACGAACTCAGCCGCAGGTGCATGATGGATCACGAATGGCGTCTTCACTCAGAGGTGGTGCAAGGTCTCTTTCAGCAGTGGGGAGAGCCTTGGTTAGATCTATTCGCCACCGAAGAGAAAGCGCAATGTCAGCAATTCTGCGCGTTGGAATTTCCAAGGCGGCACTCGCTAGGCAACGCTTTTCGTCGCGAGTCGAGTTGCGGTCTTCTATACGCCTTTCCGCCTATACCACTTCTTCCCAGAGTGCTGAAGAAGATCAAGCGCGACCGGGCCCAAGTCATTCTTGTGGCTCCGGATTGGGCACGAAGAGTCTGGTATCCCGAGCTGCTCAGCATGGCCATCGATCCTCCGATTCGACTGCCTCTTCGGGAGGATCTTCTGTCGCAGAAGCTGGGGACGGTCCTCCACACGAACCTGTCCAGCCTCCACCTCCTTGTGTGGAGATTGAGCGGCGGCAGTTGACGTCGTTTGACCTGCCTCTCGAAGTCTGTGATGTAATCTTGGCAGCCAGGCGTCCCTCCACTAAGACGGTATACGCCTGCAGATGGAATACATTTGTGGCATGGTGCACAGCAAAGGCTGTGGATCCCCTTTCTGCCCCTCTTTCTGAGGTTCTCTTGTTCCTCCTTTCTTTGGCCCAGCAGGGCTCTGCTCTGGGCACTCTTAAAGGCTACCTCTCAGCCTCTCAGCCATTTCAACCTTCCCTGATCAGCCTTCTCTTTTCAAGTCCCCTGTTATAAATAGTCTTCTTAAGGGCATTACTCATCTTTTTCCTCCTGTTCCCTTCGTAATGCCCCAGTGGGACTTGAACTTGGTTCTGACATATCTTATGTGCGCTCCCTTTGAGCGACTACATAACTGTCCTCCTAGGCTTCTCACTTTGAAAACTGCTTTTCTGGTGGCCATCACCTCTGCACGCAGGGTGAGTGTGCTGCAAGCTTTGTCTTCCAAGCCTCCCTTTCTGGCTGTCCATCCGGACAAGGTCGTCCTTAGAACTAGACCTTCCTTTCTTCCTAAGGTGGTTACTTCTTTCTACATTGGCCAAACCATGACTTTGCCCGCCTTCTTTCCGCCTCCGCATCCTTCAAAAGAGGAAGAGAGGCTCCACCATCTGGATCCAAAACGTGCGCTTTCTTTCTACTTGGATCGCACCAAACAATTCCGGGTGGACGACCAGCTCTTTGTTGGTTACGTGGGCGCTAAGAAAGGTTGGGCCGTGCACAAACGGACCATCTCCAGGTGGGTCGTTCTGTGCATGAAAGCCTGCTATTATTTGGCTAAGAAGGAGCCTCCAGTGGGGCTGTGCGCCATTCCACCAGGACGACAGCAGCTACTGCTGCTTTGCGGCGAGGAGTCCCCCTACATGACATCTCTCAGGCAGCTACGTGGGCATCGCTGCACACGTTTACGAAACACTACTGTCTAGACAGCCAAGTCTGGAGAGACGGCTTCTTTGGCCGTTCTGTTCTCCAGGACTTTCTGGTGTGAACTTGGTTCACAGACCCACCTCCAGGGTTGGTATTGCTGGGGTATCGATTCTAAGGTAAGGAATCTATAGCTAACTGTTTCTTTCAGATGAACAAGCTACTTAACTTCGGTAACAATATATCTGTAATAAACATAGGTTAGTTATAGATTCCTTACCACCCCACCCATTCTCCCCATTCTGCAAACTGACTTCTAGGGTTAAGGACATCCTTTCAGGGCCCTAGTTTTGTGCACCAGTGGTCAGTGTCTTGCATGGCTCTGCGCTTCTGGCGTGGAAAGTCGTGTACAGAACTGACGTCAGCGCGCGAGGGTGGCGTCTAAGTAGCTACCGCGACGTCATCCCGGCGACCACGACGCCGACAACGAACGCGGAGTCGACCGATGCCACCTTCCGACGCGCAGGGGTACTGCTGACGAAAAACTTTCCGGATCCAGTCTGGAGCCTGGGGGTAATTCTAAGGTAAGGAATCTATAACTAACCTATGTTTCTTTCAGATATATCGTTACCGAAGGTAAGTAACTTGTTCTGTACTTTGTCACAGACATGGTGGCACAAACAGTGCTGCAGCCCTGGGTGGGCAGTCTGCCTTACATGCCCTTGGTACCCTGAATACCATATAGTAGGGGCTTATAAGTAAGTCAGTGCTTGCTAGTTGGGGAGATCCAATTCGACATACTCTTTGTAGAGGGTTATATCACTGGCATTTTGGGCTGGTTAGCAGGTCTCAGTGCACCCTCAGAGTTGAACAATCAGCAGCTAGTAGTCCAAATGGGGTCAAAAAGTGGTGACAAAACCTGTAAAAAGCCTGTTTCCTTACAGCCACCTTGAATTATTGGATGTCATATTCCTTGTGTTTAACAGCATTCTTGCTAGGCCATCATGATACAATTTTGCTGCAGTCGGGTCCTTGCTGTGTGGACTGAGAATTTCCTTTTCAAAGAACATTTGCTACAATTTTGAACATTTGACTTTGAGCATTGCTGAAGACTTTGAAGACTTTTCCATTTGAAGCTTGAGGGTGAGACTCTGTGATGGAATGGGAAACATTGTAATGTCAATATATGTTACATTATTATATTTGTATGATTAGGTGCAATGTATTAAATGTTTTTAATAAGTGATGTATGAATTGCCAATTATAGGAGCCATAAAATATTAGTATCTCCTAATTAAGTTTTCAGTGGCACTAAGAGTCCAGTAGTTACAGAGCTTCTCTTCAGCAGACAGCACATAGTTACCAACCTTGAGGTAGTTATCTTACTACTACGGGAGAAGAATTGATGAAGATCTAAATAAAGTTCCCATCTCTTGTATAGCAAGCTTTGATTCAGAATACAGACAGTTTGTTACATGGAGACACAACTAACGTCTATCCTTTCATTTTTATGGTTAGATGCAGAACTACCATGGTAGGTTGCTAAGATATTTCCTATTTCCTTTAGATTCCCTCTAGAAAATGAAGACGTCAGTGCCCATCAGAAGTAATGAGTCAGTGATAGTGTTGGATGTCTCTCTTATCCCATTCCCATTTCCACTGAATCTCATATTATTGTTTGTCATAATTGGTGGAGGTTGTGAGAGATGGAATAGTGCAGCACTCCTATAGGATCCCGAATACAAGGTTGGTGTTTTCTGACCTAAGCTCAGTTCAAGCTCAATATAATGGTATACTTCTCTGAATAATAAAAATACGTAATTTGTTGGATTCACTCTAGACACCAACCTCGCTATCAAGGAACACATTGGCAGGAAAGTATAGACAACCTTTTCTCTCTAGTCTAAAGAAAATGGAGCCATTCATCCTAGAAATCAACTTCAGAACTGCTGTTTAAATCCATTTAGTCTTGCATCTGGATGGTGTAGGCGCTCTTCAACCATGGCCCCCAGACCTCCCACTGGCCTGCCTTATGGGCATCCTACATGCTGCTGCAAGTCTTATCAAGAACAACCAAAACTTCTTATCTAGGGCCTGAAGAAATAGGTTAACATCACCCCCTATCCAGTTGGAAATCCACCGGCTCCTCTAATTGGCACACACCATTTTCAAAACAGTTGCATCATTTATAAACCCATTAGGACCAGCATCCTTGTCCACTTAACCCACTCTACCCCCTTCACACATACCTGGCTGATATACTCACCATATCTGGTGGCTCCTGGCGGGGAAACAACCATTACAACGCATGCAATACAACGCATGCTTTTACCCCGCATGCCATTACAACGAAAATGGCTTGCTGTAGGGGGTATAATGTGTTGGATTTAACTCCAACACCTTCCCTACTGTTGCACAGACTGGAGTTGGAATAGTAAATTATACTATTCCAAACTCCAGCGTACCCCCGACAGCAAGTCGGAGTAAAAAATTGCGTTGTAAAGGCATGCGGGGTAAAAGCATGCTTTGTAACATCATACAACCCTCCTGGCGTGGCCGCGTACAGGAAGCCTCACACTGAAAGCAAAAAAAAATATTTCACAAATCATGGGCAGCACTCCATTTGACCTTATTTAAGACTTTTAGAAACCAATGTTGTTAGAAATTGTGTTACTGGTTGACTGGAGTCAAGCAATAACTACAATCCTAGTCAAGATAAGAGGCAGCATTTCCTAAAGTAACCTGTGCTCACCGTCTGGTAGCTTGGCACAGAGCAGTCAGGCTTAGCTTTAGAGACAATGTGTAAAGTAATAGTGCAGGACTTCAAACAGTAAAACAATGAAACACCACACAAAAGGACACTGCACCAGGTTAGAAAAATAGTTGTGACTTTAATAAATAAAACCAGACCAAAACGACAAAATCCTATAAGCAGAACTTAAGATATGAATTTGTAAAGAATAAACTGTAGAATAGCGCTTAGAAACAATAACCTCTTGTTTGGGATATCTGGTCATGCCGGACCGGGGCAAAGTCAAAAGTTCGGGCCGATCCCCAATGGAGCGTGTGCCTGTAGAGGGACCCAGTGAGGTCCGCTGAACAAAAGTACCTTAATCCTGGCTGCGTCGACAACTAAGAAGGGGGTGCAAGCGAAGGAATGTGTCTGTGTTGATCTACACAGTAGGGGGATGTGCCGATCCTGATCCACGCAGCAGCGACAATACGTCGGCTCCAATGAGCGGAGATTCAGCGTCATCATCGAGGATGCCGTCGACTGAGATTTCGAAGACCTTGCACAGGGCAGAGCATTGCACAGTGGTTGTTCCGAAGGCAGTGCGTCACGGCCGATCCACACACAAGAGGCCATGTGCCGGTTCTAATCCACAAAACAGGGGCGATGTGCTGGTTCTGATCCATGTAACAGCAGTGATGCTCCGGTTCGACAGAGGATTAGTGGGTTCGATGAAACAAGCCCCTTAGGCCCACTTCGAAGTGTCCAGGACTGGGGTGGCACAGCTTCGCAGGGCAGACTTACAGATGGCAGAGTCCAGATACAGAGGCAGGTAGGTTGGAAGTCTTTTCTGTCCCTGAGACTTCAGATCAGGAGGCCAGCCAGCTAGCCCTTGGAGTCACAATGGGTTTAAGTGATGCAGCTCCAGTCCTTCTCACTCCGGCAGGGGAACAGCTGGCAGCAGGGCAGCACAGCAAGGCAGGAGTTCAACAAAGCAGCAGTCCAGCAGAGTGGCAGTCCTTCAGCAGCACAGCAGTCATTTTTCCTGGCAGTCTTCACAGGTACAGAAATGTACTGAAGTGGTGGTGTCAGAGGTTCAGTACTTATACACAGTTGGGCCTTTCGAAGTGGTGGAGACTTCAAAGACATAACTTGGAAGTACACCAATGTCCTGCCTTGGCTCCAGACTCACTATTGGGGAGTATCAGCCCTTTTTGTGGGAACAGGACAAGGCCTATTCAAATGTAAGCGAGGTTGGTTCCAGCTCCTCCCGCCCAGGATGGCCGATCAAGTCACACCTAAGCTCCCATTCTGTGTGACCGTTTAGGAGTAATACACAAAAGTCCAGCTGTCCCCAGCCCCAGACTGATCAGACAGGCAGCAGGCACCAAATGGCTAAAGTAAGAAAATGTCTACTTTTTAAAAGTGGCATTTTCCAAATTGTAATTTAAAATCCGACTTTACCATAAGTTAAAATTTTAAATTAGGATTCCAGAGACACCAGACTTGGAGGCGTCTTATCTCTTCCCAATTGGAAATTACGCTTATAAAGTGTAATAAGGTAATCCCAATGTTATCCTATGGGAGAGATATGCCTTACAGAAGTGAAAACGACTTTGGGAGTTTTCACTATGAGGACATGTAAAACTTAATAGTACATGTTCTGTCTTTGAAATACATTGCACCCTGCCCCCTGGGTTGCCCAAGGCCTTCCTTAAGGTTGACTTGTATGAATACAAAGGGAAGGTTTGGGCCTGGCAAAAGGTTTATTTTTCCAAGTCGACATGGCAGGGGAAATATCCTTAACACTGAAGGCTAAACAATGAGATGCCTTTACAACAAAGGTTTTGCAACGACAATGCCTTTACATCGAAAGTCTTTTACAACTAATTTTTTTATACTACTGATATGCTTTTGCCATGGATGACTTTTACCATGACAATGTAACTAATTTTTTTGTGGTTAAAAAAAAATATATATATATATATATATATATATATATTTATTTCACTCCAGTAAAACCATTCAGCATGACGCGTTTCGACCTCAAAGGGCCTTGATCACATATATATATATATTCACTGAAAAAACCATAGGTTTCAGACACGTTATAGTTACAAATTAGCATTTAAAAAACCTTTGAAATTCACTGAAAAAACCATAGGTTTTAGGGACAGTTATAGTTACTTGGACATTGCACTCGTACAAAACCCGTGAAATTCCCCGTTCTAGTTAGTTCAGCTAACTATAACTCGCGCCCCGCAATGCACTGCTGATGACGTCACATATTACATCACTCATGACATGGTCAGTGACATCACTGATGACATCACTGATGACATCTCAAATGACATCATCCAGTGACTGTGTGTTTCTGTAAAGTTTAAATATTTTTAATATATATAGGAAAAGACGTATTGAAGAATGAGTGGGTGTGTAAGTGTCTGTATGGATGATTTAGTAGGTGCGTGACTGACTCTACAAGTGAGTGATTAAACGTATCTTACTGAATGCATGGGTTAGTGACTAAACTGGGTGAATGTCTGTATCCGTCTGTCTGTTGCTGTGTAAGTGGCTGCATGTGTTTGTGAATAGCTAAATGAGTGTCTATATGAGTTATTGAATGCTTGTCTGAGTATCTGTATGGGTGCCTGAGTGTTTGTGTGGGAGGGGTGTGTGCAACTCTGTGCATAGATGTGTGAGTGGGTGATTCACTGGGTGGATGGTTTCAAGAGTGCATCTGTGATGGACTGTATGGGTGGGTGAGTGTGTGTAAGAGTGTGTTAGTGAGTGAATGTATGTCCCAGTGGTACATGTGTGAGTAACTACATATGTGAAAGGCAGTATATATGTGTGTTGGAGTATATAAATAGCTATAAGCAAGAGTGAGTGATTGTGATAGTGGCTGTATGGATGAGTGTGTGCTTGTATCAGTGATTGTATAAGAGCGTAACAATGTGCTACTATTTGTATGAGTAAGTGAGCTGGTGTGTGTATAACTGTATAGGTGAGTAAATGGCAGTGTGTTTAATTATTTGCATGACTGACTAGGTGTCTGAGTATCTCTATGGATGAGTGGCGTTGTTTGAGTGTCTATATAGGAGTAAGAGTGCATATGATAGTCCTGTACTGAGTGACCGTAAGTATGAGTGACTGTACGGGTGAGTGAGTGGATGTGTGTGTGTAGACCTAAGAATCAGTGAGTGGGTATGTAGTTATTGGTGTTGGAGTGTCTATGGTTTTGCGAATGGCAGTCTGTAATTTAGAGTGGGTGTATCAAAGATTATATTAGGGTGTGAGGAGGTGCATCAGATTATCACGTGGATGATGTCATCAGTGATGTCATTTGAGATGTCATCAGTGATGTCATCAGTGATGTCACTGACCATGTCATGAGTGATGTAATATGTGACGTCATCAGCAGTGCATTGCGGGGCGCGAGTTATAGTTAGCTGAACTAACTATAACGGGGGAATTTCACGGGTTTTGTACGAGTGCAATGTCCAAGTAACTATAACTGTCCCTAAAACCTATGGTTTTTTCAGTGAATTTCAAAGGTTTTTTAAATGCTAATTTGTAACTATAACGTGTCTGAAACCTATGGTTTTTTCAGTGAATTTCAAAGGTTTTTTAAATGCTAATTTGTAACTATAACGTGTCTGAAACCTATGGTTTTTTCAGTGAATTTCAAAGGTTTTTTAAATGCTAATTTCTAACTATAACGTGCCTGAAACCTACGGTTTTTTCAGTGAATTTCAAAGGTTTTGTAAATGACAATTTTTAAATGTATTAATTGTTATATTAATTTTTTCATACTGATTTACTACATTTTTAGAAACAATTTTTTTTTACAGATTTTATTTTTTAAATTACATTGTAATTACATTATACATTACATTACAAAAATACTTTCTCAGAATGAATTACTTTAGTTTAAATACTTTGCACATAGGCAATAGACTTTTAAGTACAGTAGTTACAGTTGTTGCAATGGGCAACACATTTTCAAACACAATGCAACATTCAGCTCAATGTGAATTTCTAGTTAAATGCAATTAGTTACTTTATGGATTACTTTTCTAACCACAGGACTGGATCCTAGATTCAGTCCTGGTACATCTCCTGTAAACAGTTGAGTAAAAGCGTTTTGGTTACAGTCGTGATTTTTAAGGAATATTATTGTATTTTAAAAGTTGACACTTAGAAACTTTTTCTCATAGAATCACCAATGTTATCCTATGGAAGGAAATTCACTTAGCAGGTAAAAACTGTTATCGTTACTTTTTCTTACTCAGTGTTGGATCCTGGATCCAGCACTGGTGCATCGCCTGTAAACAGTTGAAAGAATGCGTTTAAGTCATACAGGTGATTTTTAAGGAATATTTGTAGTTTGTAAAAATCAACACTTTGAAACTTTTTGCTGAAAACCAGACAATGGATTCCTATGGAAGAAAATATAAGTTACTGGTAAGTACGGTTAAAATTACTTTTCAGGATTAGTACTGGGCTGAAAGATGCAGCACTGAGGTCTCTCCTGATAACAGGTGAGTAAATCGGAATTCGTATTTCGGCTGATTTTAGAGGAATATTTTAAAGTTCCAAAACTCCACACTTAGAAGAATTTCCAAGTGAAACCAGTCAATGTTAGCCTATGGAAGGAAATTCAAGTTACCGGTAAGTACGGTTAAAATTACTTTTCAGGACCAGTACTGGGCTGAAAGATACAGCACTGAGGTCTCTCCTGATAACAGGTGAGTAAATCGGAATTCGTATTTCGGATGATTTTAGAAGAATATTTGCACAATGGTGAAGGGAGGGGCGGGGCCTGAGGTGACATCTGTGCAAACGCGCCCCGTGGCGCGTTTTAAGTTGGGGGATTAAGTCCCCTTGAATCCTGAGGGTCCCTAGGGGCCAACTAGCCCACCAGGAACCTCCAATATGCGCCAGGGGCTGCGTTGCAGAGACGTGTAGAGAGGCCACACCCCTTTTACACCTATCTGCAACGCAGCTCTGTGGCGCTTTCTGGATGTACCTGTTGGGCTAGTTGGCCCCCAGGGACCCTCAGGATTGAAGGGGATTTAATTCCCCATCTTAAAACGCGCCACGGGGCCTGTTTGCACACATGTCACCTGAAGCCCCGCCCTCCCTTCACCACTGTGCAAACGCGCCCCGTGGCGCGTTTTAAGCTGGGGATTAAGTCCCTTGAATCCTGAGGGTCCCCAGAGTCCAACTAGCCCACCATATACCTCCAAAAGCGCCACAGAGCTGCGTTGCAGAGAGGTGTAAAAAGGGGTGTGGCCTCTCTACACGTCTCTGCAACGCAGCCCCCTGGCGCATATTGGAGGTTCCTGGTGGGCTAGTTGGCCCCCAGGGACCCCCAGTATTCAAGGGGAATTTGTTCCCCCTCTGCAAACGCGCCAGGGGGCGCGTTTGCAGAGTGGTGAAGGAAAAGGGCGGGGCCTGCGGGCCCGATCGTTTTTTTTATTTTTTTTTATTTTTTTGTCCCCTGAAGGGGGGCTGTGTGGCCCCCCTTCCTTTTTCCTGTTTTTGGGCCCTGGGGACCCCATCCCCCAGGGCCTTACCCCTTTTTTTTAATTTAATTAAAAAAAAAAAAACGGGAAGGGGGCCGCGTGGCCCCCCTTCCCTGGGCCTGTATTGGCCCCGGGGACCCCATCCCCCGGGGCATGGCCTTTTTTTTATTTTCTTGGGAGGGGGGCTGCGTGGCCCCCCTCCTCAGGCCATTTAAGGCCCCGGGGACCCCATCCCCCGGGGCCGGCCTTTCCATTTTTTTTTTTTTTTTCTTTTTTGGGGAGGGGGGCCGCGTGGCCCCCCTCCTGGGCCACTACTTGCCCCGGGGACCCCATCCCCCGGGGCTGGCCCTCTCCGTTGGGGACTGTGGGGGTCCCCAATCCCCCACAGTCCCGCCGGCTCCCCACGTCCCTTGGGAGCCGGCATTGCTGTTCCACATGGGGAGCAGCTGACATGCTGCTCCCCATGTGGAAAAGCAATGTGCTTTGGATATTGGAAGAGAGAGCAGGTTTCCCTGCTCTCTCTTCCAATATCCAAAGCAGTTTGCTATGGCAGGACGGGAGCCGCGAGGCTCCCGTCCTGCCATAGCAAACTACAGTGTCCCGGGGTAGGCACCCCGGGACACTGCAGGAGCCGGCCCTGGGGGTGGCGGTCCCCAGGGCCATCAAGGGCTCCAGGAGGGGGCCGCGCGGCCCCCTCCCTACATCAGCACAGCCCCGGGAGGTGGTGGTCCCCGGGCTTCGGGGGTCCAAAACGGACCCCCAGTTTAATTTGTTAGTGCCCCGGGGAGGTGGCGGTCCCGGGGCGTGTGGGGGCTGGAGCCCCCCCACACAGGTTGTTCAATTAATAAAAAAAAAGCCCCGGGGAGGTGGTGGTCCCCGGGGCTGCGGGAGGGCTCAGAGCCCTCCCGCACCATTTTTTTAAAAAAGCCCCGGGGGGTGGCGGTCCCCGGGGCTTGGGGGGCCCTTTGAGGCCCCCCACACATAAAATTAAACCCCCCACCATGCCCCCGGGACTTGGGCCACCCGGGGGCAAATACAATCGAGCGCGGGAGACCGCGCTCGATTTTTTTTTCGGCAGGATTCGCGCAACCTGAGCGCATCCTGCCGATTTTTAAAATTTTTTTTTATTTTTTTTGCCCAGGGGTCCTTGTGGGACCCCTGAGCAAACCTAGGGGTCAGGGTGTTTCTACCCTGCCCCCTTTGTGCGCTTTGCGCACTTGTTTCTGTCCCTCGGTTCTACCGAGGACAAAATGGCTGCCAACATTTCCTGAATCGGAATGTTGACAGCCAGCTGACAGCCAATTAACATGCAGCTCGTGATCGGGAGGGTACGCGGACCCTACTCGGCCATAGATATCACTATCTTTTTACTTTTGATTTTCTCAGCAACTACTGAACGGATTTACACCATTTAACAAAAGGGTTCTTTCTGAACCAAGAACTACCTCTTTGCCAAATTTGGTGTAATTCCGTTCAGCAGTTCGGGCTGTAGCCGTGTCTAAAGTTTCCTATGGAAAATTGCATGGGGAAAACGCGTTTTGGGACCCCCTTTTTCTCGGCCTCCGCTTGACGAATCCCCCGAGACTTTCAGGGTAGGAGCGGACCGGAGCGGGCCACAAAGTTTGAAAATTTCGCGAAGATACGTCAACCGGCAAGAGTTATTTCAAATAGAATGTCGTGGATTTCCTATGGATAATAGGTTGTAACTATAACTATCTACTGGCGACCGCCAGTAGATATATATATATATATATATATATATATATATATATATATATATATATATATATATATATATATATATATATATATATATATTCACTGAAAAAACCATAGGTTTCAGGCACGTTATAGTTAGAAATTAGCATTTAAAAACCTTTGAAATTCTCTGAAAAAAACCATAGGTTTCAGACACATTATAGTTAGAAATTAGCATTTAAAAAACCTTTGAAATTCACTGAAAAAACCATAGGTTTTAGGGACAGTTATAGTTAGTTGGACATTGCACTCGTACAAAACCCGTGAAATTCCCCTGTTATAGTTAGTTCAGCTAACTATAACTCGCGCCCGCAATGCACTGCTGATGACGTCACATATTACATCACTCATGACATGGTCAGTGACATCACTGATGACATCACTGATGACATCTCAAATGACATCACTGATGACATCATCCAGTGACTGTGTTTCTGTAAAGTTTAAATATGTTTAATATATATAGGGAAAGGCGTATTGAAGAATGAGTGGGTGTATAAGTGTCTGAATGGATGATTTAGTACGTGAGTGACTGACTCTACAAGTGAGTGATTAAACGTATCTTACTGAATGCATGGGTTAGTGACTAAACTGTGTGAATGTCTGTATCCGTCTGTTTGTTGGTGTGTAAGTGGATGCATGGATTTGCGAATAGCTACATGAGTGTCTATATGGGTTATTGATTGGTTCTCTGAGTATCTGTATGGCTGCCTGAGTGTTTGTGTGGGTGGGGTGTGTGACTCTATACATAGATGTGTGAGTGGGTGATTCACTGGGTGCATGATTTCAAGAGTGCATCTGTGATGGACTGCTTGGGTGAGTGTGTGTGTGTGTATGGGTGTGTTAGTGAGTGAATGTATATCTCAGTGGTACATGTGCGAGTAACTACATATGTAAAAGGCAGTATATATGTGTGTTGGAGTATTTAAATGGCTATAAGTGAGAGTGTGTTATTGTGAGAGTGGCTGTATGGATGCTTGTGTGCTTGTATCAGTTATTGTATAAGAGCGTAAGAATGTGCTAGTATTTGTATGAGTAAGTGAGCTGGTGTGTGTATAACTGTATAGGTGAGTAAATGGGTGTGTGATTAATTTTTTGCATGACTGACTAGGTGTGTGAGTACCTCTATGGATGAGTGGCGGTGTGTCAGTGTTTATATAGGTGTATGAGTGCATATGATAGTCCTGTACTGAGTGACTAAGTATGAGTGACTGTACAGGTGAGTGAGTGGATGTGTGTGTAGACCTAAGAATCAGTGAGTGGGTATGTAGTTTTTGGTGTTGGAGTGTCTATGGTTTTGAGAATGGCAGTCTGTAATTTAGAGTGGGTGTATCAAAAGTTATATTAGGGTGTGAGAAGATGCATGAAATTATCACATGGATGATGTCATCAGTGATGTCATTTGAGATGTCATCAGTGATGTCATCAGTGATGTCACTGACCATGTCATGAGTGATGTAATATGTGACGTCATCAGCAGTGCATTGCGGGGGCGCGAGTTATAGTTAGCTGAACTAACTATAACAGGGGAATTTCACGGGTTTTGTACGAGTGCAATGTCCAACTAACTATAACTGTCCCTAAAACCTATGATTTTTTCAGTGAATTTCAAAGGTTTTTTAAATGCTAATTTCTAACTATAATGTGTCTGAAACCTATGGTTTTTTTCAGAGAATTTCAAAGGTTTTTTAAATGCTAATTTCTAACTATAACGTGCCTAAAACCTATGGTTTTTTCAGTGAATTTCAAAGGTTTTTAAATGCTAATTTCTAACTATAACGTGCCTGAAACCTATGGTTTTTTCAGTGAATTTCAAAGGTTTTTTAAATGCTAGTTTCTAACTATGCCAACAGAGGTAGGACATGTGAAGAAAGAAGAAAAAACGCACAGAAAGAAGCAAAAGATGTGCAGAAAGAACCAACAGAGGAGCAGAAAGAGGCCTTGTTGCAAAATCATCCTGTGCCCACAACTTTTTCAGACGGGTACTGGTGGTAACTGACTCTGACTAACCAGAGCCAGTGCGCGTTTGCACAGTGGTGAAGGGAGGGGGCCTGAGGTGACATGTGTGCAAACGCGCCCGTGGCGCGTTTTAAGTTGCAGGATTAAGTCCCCTTGAATCCTGAGGGTCCCTGGGGCCCAACTAGCCCCCCAGGTACCTACAGTTAGGACCACAGAGCTGAGTTGCAGAGAGGCGTTGCGAGGCCACGCACCTTTTTCACCTCTCTGCAACGCAACTCTGTTGTGCTTACTGAAGGTACCTGGTGGGCTAGTTGGCCCCCAGGATTCAAAGGGAATTAACTCCCCAACTTAAAACGCACCACAGGGCGTGTTTGCGCACATGTCACCTGAGGCCCCGCCCCTCCCTTCACCACTGTGCAAACGCGCCCCGTGGCGCGTTTTAAGTTGGGGGATTAGGTCACCTTGAATCCTGAGAGTCCCTGGGGCCCAACTAGCCCACCAGGTACTTCCAGTAAGCACCACAGGCCTGCGTTGCAACGCCTGTAACAAATTGTGCAGTTGTGTTTAGGTAGTGAAGAGGGTCGTGCTGGGGGTAGTGTTTTAGGGTTTAGGGTAGTGCAGTGGTGTTTGTGTAGTGTAGGGGGTCATGCTGGGGGTAGATTTAGGGTTTAGGGTAGTGCAGTGGTGTTTGGGTAGTGTAGGGAGTCATGCTGGGGGAGTGTTTTAGGGTTTAGGGTAGTGCAGTGGTGTTTGGGTAGTGTAGGGGATACTGCTGGGGGTAGTGTTTTAGGGTTTAGGGTAGTGCAATGGTGTTTGGGTAGTGTATGGGGTATGGCTGGGGGTAGTGTTTTAGGGTTTAGGGTAGTGCAGTGGTGTTTGGGTAGAATAGGGGGTACTGCTGGGGGTAGTGTTTTATGGTTTAGGGTAGTGCAGTGGTGTTTGGTAGTGTAGGGGTTCGTGCTGGGGTAGTTTTTTAGGGTTTAGGGTAGTGCAGTGGTGTTTGAGTAGTGTAGGGGTTCGTGCTGGGGTAGTTTTTTAGGGTTTAGGGTAGTGCAGTGGTGTTTGAGTAGTGTAGGAGGTCGTGTTTTAGGGTTTAGGGTAGTGCAGTGGTCTTTGGGTAGTGTAGGGAGTCGTGCGGGGGGTAGTGTTTTAGGGATTAGGGTAGTGCATTGGTATTTGGGTAGTGTAGGGGGTCATGCGGGGGTAGTGTTTTAGGGTTTAGGGCAGTGCAGTGGTGTTTAGGTAGTGTAGGGGGTCGTGCTGGGGGAGTGTTTTAGGGTTTAGGGCAGTGCAGTGGTGTTCGGGTAGTGTAGGGGGTCGTGCTGGGGGAGTGTTTTAGGGTTTAGGGCAGTGCAGTCGTGTTCGGGTAGTGTAGGGGGTCGTGCTGGGGGGAGTATTTTAGGGTTTAGGGTAGTGCAGTGGTGTTCGGGTAGTGTAGGGGGTCATGCTGGGGGTAGTGTTCTAGGGTTTAGGGCAGTGCAGTGGTGTTCGGGCATTGTAGGGGGTCATGCTGGGGGTGGTGTTTTAGGGTTTAGGGCAGTTCAGTGGTGTTTGGACAGTGTAGGGGGTCGTGCTGGGGGTGGTGTTTCAGGGTTTAGGGCAGTGCAGTGGTGTTCGGGCAGTGTAGGGGGTCGTGCAGGGGGTGGTGTTTCAGGGTTTAGGGCAGTGCAGTGGTGTTCGGGTAGTGTAGGGGGTCATGCTGGGGGTAGTGTTCTAGGGTTTAGGACAGTGCAGTGGTGTTCGGGCAGTGTAGAGGGTCGTGCTGGGGGTGGTGTTTTAGGGTTTAGGGCAGTGCAGTGGTGTTCGGACAGTGTAGGGGGTCGTGCTGGGGGTGGTGTTTCAGGGTTTAGGGCAGTGGTGTTCGGGCAGTGTAGGGGGTCATGCTGGGGGTGGTGTTTCAGGGTTTGGGGCAGTGCAGTGGTGTTCGAGCAGTAAAGGGGGTCGTGCTGGGGGTGGTGTTTCAGGGTTTAGGGCAGTGCAGTGGTGTTCCGGCAGTGTAGGGGGTCGTGCAGGGGGTGGTGTTTCAGGGTTTAGTGCAGTGGTGTTCGGGCAGTGTAGGGGGTCGTGCTGGGGTGGTGTTTCAGGGTTTAGGGCAGTGCAGTGGTGTTCGGGCAGTGTAGGGTGTCGTGCTGAGGGGTGGTGTTTCAGGGTTTAGGGCAGTGTAGTAGTGTTTGGGCATTGGAGGGGGTCGTGCTGGGGGGAGTGTTTTAGGGTTTAGGGCAGTGCAGTCGTGTTCGGGTAGTGTAGGGGGTCGTGCTGGGGGAAGTATTTTAGGGTTTAGGGTAGTGCAGTGGTGTTCGGGTAGTGTAGGGGGTCATGCTGGGGGTAGTGTTCTAGGGTTTAGGGCAGTGCAGTGGTGTTCGGACAGTGTAGGGGTAGTGCTGGGGGTGGTGTTTAGGGTTTAGGGCAGTGCAGTGGTGTTCGGGCAGTGTAGGGGGTCGTCTTGGGGGTGGTGTTTCAGGGTTTAGGGCAGTGCAGTGGTGTTCAGGCAGTGTAGGGGGTCGTGCAGGGGTTGGTGTTTCAGGGTTTAGGGCAGTGCAGTGGTGTTCGGGCAGTGTAGGGGGTCATGCAGGGGTGGTGTTTCAGGGTTTAGGGCAGTGGTGTTCGGGCAGTGTAGGGGGTCATGCTGGGGGTGGTGTTTCAGGGTTTAGGGCAGTGCAGTGGCATTCGAGCAGTAAAGGGGGTCATGCTGGGGGTGGCGTTTCAGGGTTTAGGGCAGTGCAGTGGTGTTCGGGCAGTGTAGGGGGCGGTGCAAGGGGTGGTGTTTCAGGGTTTAGGGCAGTGCAGTGGTGTTCGGGCAGTGTAGGGGGTGGGGCAGGGGATGGTGTTTCAGGGTTTAGGGCAGTGCAGTGGTGTTCGGGCATTGTAGGGGGTGGTGCTGGGGCTGCTGTTTCAGGGTTTAGGGCAGTGCAGTGGTGTTCGGGCAGTGTAGGGGGTCGTGCTGGGGCTGGTGTTTCAGGGTTTAGGGCAGTGCAGTGGTGTTCGGGCAGTGTAGGGGGTCGTGCTGGGGCTGGTGTTTCAGGGTTTAGGGCAGTGCAGTGGTGTTCGGGCAGTGTAGGGGGTCATGCTGGGGCTGGTGTTTCAGGGTTTAGGGCAGTGCAGTGGTGTTCGGGCAGTGTAGGGGGTCTTGCTGGGGCTGGTGTTTCAGGGTTTAGGGCAGTGCAGTGGTGTTCGGGCAGTGTAGGGGGTCGTGCTGGGGGTGGTGTTTCAGGGTTTAGGGCAGTGCAGTGGTGTTCGGGCAGTGTAGGGGGTCGTGCTGGGGCTAGTGTTTCAGGGTTTAGGGCAGAGCAATTGTGCTCAGGCAGTGTAGGGGGTTGTGCTGGGGGTAGTGTTCTAGGGTTTAGGGCAGTGCAGTGGTGTTCGGGCAGTGTAGGGGGTCGTGCTGGGGGTGGTGTTTTAGGGTTTAGGGCAGTGCAGTCGTGTTCGGGTAGTGTAGGGGGTCGTGCTGGGGGAGTATTTTAGGATTTAGGGTAGTGCAGTGGTGTTCGGGTAGTGTAGGGGGTCATGCTGGGGGTAGTGTTCTAGGGTTTAGGGCAGTGCAGTGGTGTTCGGGCAGTGTAGGGGGTTGTGCTGGGGGTGGTGTTTTAGGGTTTAGGGCAGTGCAGTGGTGTTCGGACAGTGTACGGGGTCGTGCTGGGGGTGGTGTTTCAGGGTTTAGGGCAGTGCAGTGGTGTTCGGGCAGTGTAGGGGGTCGTGCAGGGGGTGGTGTTTCAGGGTTTAGGGCAGTGCAGTGGTGTTCGGGTAGTGTAGGGGGTCATGCCGGGGGTAGTGTTCTAGGGTTTAGGACAGTGCAGTGGTGTTCGGGCAGTGTAGGGGGTCGTGCTGGGGGTGGTGTTTTAGGGTTTAGGGCAGTGCAGTGGTGTTCGGACAGTGTAGGGGGTCGTGCTGGGGGTGGTGATTCAGGGTTTAGGGCAGTGCAGTGGTGTTCGGGCAGTGTAGGGGGTCGTGCAGGGGTGGTGTTTCAGGGTTTAGGGCAGTGGTGTTCGGGCAGTGTAGGGGGTCATGCTGGGGGTGGTGTTTCAGGGTTTGGGGCAGTGCAGTTGTGTTTGAGCAGTAAAGGGGGTTGTGCTGGGGGTGGTGTTTCAGGGTTTAGGGCAGTGCAGTGGTGGTCCGGCAGTGTAGGGGGTCGTGCAGGGGGTGGTGTTTCAGGGTTTAGTGCAGTGGTGTTCGGGCAGTGTAGGGGGTCGTGCTGGGGTGGTGTTTCAGGGTTTAGGGCAGTGCAGTGGTGTTCGGGCAGTGTAGGGTGTCGTGCTGAGGGGTGGTGTTTCAGGGTTTAGGGCAGTGCAGTAGTGTTTGGGCAGTGTAGGGGGTCGTGCTGGGGGGAGTGTTTTAGGGTTTAGGGCAGTGCAGTCGTGTTCGGGTAGTGTAGGGGGTCGTGCTGGGGGAAGTATTTTAGGGTTTAGGGTAGTGCAGTGGTGTTCGGGTAGTGTAGGGGGTCATGCTGGGGGTAGTGTTCTAGGGTTTAGGGCAGTGCAGTGGTGTTCGGGCAGTGTAGGGGGTCGTGCTGGGGGTGGTGTTTTAGGGTTTAGGGCAGTGCAGTGGTGTTCGGGCAGTGTAGGGGGTCGTCTTGGGGTGGTGTTTCAGGGTTTAGGGCAGTGCAGTGGTGTTCGGGCAGTGTAGGGGGTCGTGCAGGGGGTGGTGTTTCAGGGTTTAGGGCAGTGCAGTGGTGTTTGGGCAGTGTAGGGGGTCGTGCAGGGGTGGTGTTTCAGGGTTTAGGGCAGTGGTGTTCGGGCAGTGTAGGGGGTCATGCAGGGGGTGGTGTTTCAGGGTTTAGGGCAGTGCAGTAGTGTTTGGGCAGTGTAGGGGGTCGTGCTGGGGGGAGTGTTTTAGGGTTTAGGGCAGTGCAGTCGTGTTCGGGTAGTGTAGGGGGTCGTGCTGGGGGAAGTATTTTAGGGTTTAGGGTAGTGCAGTGGTGTTCGGGTAGTGTAGGGGGTCATGCTGGGGGTAGTGTTCTAGGGTTTAGGGCAGTGCAGTGGTGTTCGGGCAGTGTAGGGGGCGGTGCAGGGGGTGGTGTTTCAGGGTTTAGGGCAGTGCAGTGGTGTTAGGGCAGTGTAGGGGGTGGTGCAGGGGGTGGTGTTTCAGGGTTTAGGGCAGTGCAGTGGTGTTAAGGTATTATAGGGGGTGGTGCTGGGGCTGCTGTTTCAGGGTTTAGGGCAGTGCAGGTGTGTTCGGGCAGTGTAGGGGGTCGTGCTGGGGCTGGTGTTTCAGGGTTTAGGGCAGTGCAGTGGTGTTCGGGCAGTGTAGGGGGTCGTGCTGGGGCTGGTGTTTCAGGGTTTAGGGCAGTGCAGTGGTGTTCGGGCAGTGTAGGGGGTCATGCTGGGGCTGGTGTTTCAGGGTTTAGGGCAGTGCAGTGGTGTTCGGGCAGTGTAGGGGGTCTTGCTGGGGCTGGTGTTTCAGAGTCTAGGGCAATGCAGTGGTGTTCGGGCAGTGTAGGGGGTCTTGCTGGGGCTGGTGTTTCAGGGTTTAGGGCAGTGCAGTGGTGTTCGGGCAGTGTAGGGGGTCGTGCTGGGGCTAGTGTTTCAGGGTTTAGGGCAGAGCAATGGTGCTCAGGCAGTGTAGGGGGTTGTGCTGGGGGTGATGTTTCAGGGTTTATGGCAGTGCAGTGGTGTTAGGGCAGTGTAGGGGGTCGTGCTTGGGGTGGTGTTTCAGGGTTTAGGGCAGTGCAGTGGTGTTCCGGCAGTGTAGGGGGTCGTGCAGGGGGTGGTGTTTCAGGGTTTAGTGCAGTGGTGTTCGTGCAGTGTAGGGGGTCTTGCTGGGGTTGTGTTTCAGGGTTTAGGGCAGTGCAGTGGTGTTCGGGCAGTGTAGGGTGTCGTGCTGAGGGGTGGTGTTTCAGGGTTTAGGGCAGTGCAGTAGTGTTTGGGCAGTGTAGGGGGTCGTGCAGGGGGTGGTGTTTCAGGGTTTAGGGCAGTGCAGTGGTGTTCGGCCAGTGTAGGTAGTCTTGCTGGGGGTGGTGTTTCAGGGTTTAGGGCAGTGCAGTAGTTTTCGGGCAGTGTAGGCGGTCGTGCTGGGGCTGGTGTTTCAGGGTTTAGGGCAGTGCAGTGGTGTTCGGGCAGTGTACGGGGTTGTGCTGGGGCTGGTGTTTCAGGGTTTAGGGCAGTGCAGTGGTGTGCGGGCAGTGTACGGGGTTGTGCTGGGGCTGGTGTTTCAGGGTTTAGGGCAGTGCAGTGGTGTTCCGGCAGTGTAGGGGGTCGTGCAGGGGGTGGTGTTTCAGGGTTTAGGGCAGTGCAGTAGTGTTCGGGCAGTGTAGGGGGTCGTGATGGGGTGGTGTTTCAGGGTTTAGAGCAGTGCAGTGGTGTTCGGGCAGTGTAGGGTGTCGTGCTGAGGGGTGGTGTTTCAGGGTTTAGGGCAGTGCAGTTGTGTTTGGGCAGTGTAGGGGGTCGTGCAGGGGGTGGTGTTTCAGGGTTTAGGGCAGTGCAGTGGTGTTCGGCCAGTGTAGGTAGTCTTGCTGGGGGTGGTGTTTCAGGGTTTAGGGCAGTGCAGTAGTTTTCGGGCAGTGTAGGCGGTCGTGCTGGGGCTGGTGTTTCAGGGTTTAGGGCAGTGCAGTGGTGTTCGGGCAGTGTACGGGGTTGTGCTGGGGCTGGTGTTTCAGGGTTTAGGGCAGTGCAGTGGTGTGCGGGCAGTGTTCGGGGTTGTGCTGGGGCTGGTGTTTCAGGGTTTAGTGCAGTGGTGTTCGGGCAGTGTAGGGGGTCGTGCTGGGGGTGGTGTTTCAGGGTTTAGGGCAGTGCAGTGGTGTTCGGGCAGTGTAGGGGGTCGTGCTGGGGCTGGTGTTTCAGGGTTTAGGGCAGTGCAGTGGTGTTCGGGCAGTGTAGGGGGTCGTGCTGGGGCTGGTGTTTCAGGGTTTTGGGCAGAGCAGTGGTGTTCGGGCAGTGTAGGGGGTCGTGCTGGGGGTGGTGTTTCAGGGTTTAGAGCAGTGCAGTGGTGTTCGGGCAGTGTAGGGGTCTTGCTGGGGGTGGTGTTTCAGGGTTTAGGGCAGTGCAGTGGTGTTCGGGCAGTGTAGGGGGTCTTGCTGGGGGTGGTGTTTCAGGGTTTAGGGCAGTGGTGTTCGGGCAGTGTAGGGGGTCTTGCTTGGGGTAGTGTTTCAGGGTTTAGGGCAGTGCAGTGGTGTTCGTGCAGTATAGGGGGTCGTGCTGGGGATGGTGTTTCTGGGTTTAGGGCAGTGCAGTAGTGTTCGGGCAGTGTAGGATGTCGTGCAGGGGGTGGTGTTTCAGGGTTTAGGGGCAGTGCAGTGGTGTTTTGGCAGTGTAGGGGGTCATGCTGGGCGTGGGGTTTCTGGGTTTAGGGCAGTACAGTGGTGTTCGGGCAGTGTAGGGGGTCGTGCAGGGGGTGGTGTTTCAGGGTAGTGCAGTGGTGTTCGGGCAGTGTAGGGGGTCGTGCTGGGGCTGGTGTTTCAGGGTTTAGGGCAGTGCAGTGGTGTTCGGGCAGTGTAGGGGGTCTTGCTGGGGGTGGTGTTTCAGGGTTTAGGGCAGTGCAGTGGTGTTCGGGCAGTGTAGGGGGTCTTGCTGGGGGTGGTGTTTCAGGGTTTAGGGCAGTGCAGTGGTGTTCGGGCAGTGTAGGGGGTCTTGCTGGGGGTGGTGTTTCAGGGTTTAGGGCAGTGGTGTTCGGGCAGTGTAGGGGGTCTTGCTGGGGGTGATGTTTCAGGGTTTAGGGCAGTGCAGTGGTGTTCGGGCAGTGTAGGGGGTCTTGCTGGGGGTAGTGTTTCAGGGTTTAGGGCAGTGCAGTGGTGTTCGTGCAGTATAGGGGGCCGTGCTGGGGATGGTGTTTCTGGGTTTAGGGCAGTGCAGTAGTGTTCGAGCAGTGTAGGGGGTTGTGCAGGGGGTGGTGTTTCAGAGTTTAGGGCAGTGCAGTGGTGTTCGGGCAGTGTAGGGGGTCACGCTGGGGGTGGTGTTTCAGGGTTTAGGGCAGTGCAGTGGTGTTCGGGCAGTGTAGGGGGTCATGCACGGGGTGGTGTTTCAGGGTTTAGGGCAGGGCAGTGGTGTTCGGGCAGTGTAGGGTGTTGTGCTGGGGCTGGTGTTTCAGGGTTCAGGGCAGTGCAGTAGTGTTCGAGCAGTGTAGGGGGTTGTGCAGGGGGTGGTGTTTCAGGGTTTAGGGCAGTGCAGTGGTGTTCGGGCAGTGTAGGGGGTCATGCACGGGGGTGGTGTTTCAGGGTTTAGGGCAGTGCAGTGGTGTTCGGGCAGTGTAGGGGGTCGTGCAGGGGGTGGTGTTTCAGGGTTTAGGGCAGTGCAGTGGTGTTCGGGCAGTGTAGGGGGTCTTGCTGGGGTGGTGTTTCAGGGTTTAGGGCAGTGCAGTGGTGTTCGGGCAGTGTAGGGTGTCGTGCTGAGGGGTGGTGTTTCAGGGTTTAGGGCAGTGCAGTGGTGTTTGGGCAGTGTAGGGGGTCGTGCAGGGGTGGTGTTTCAGGGTTTAGGGCAGTGCAGTGGTGTTCGGGCCAGTGTAGGTAGTCTTGCTGGGGGTGGTGTTTCAGGGTTTAGGGCAGTGCAGTAGTGTTCGGGCAGTGTAGGCGGTTGTGCTGGGGCTGGTGTTTCAGGGTTTAGGGCAGTGCAGTGGTGTTCGGGCAGTGTACGGGGTCGTGCTGGGGCTGGTGTTTCAGGGTTTAGGGCAGTGCAGTGGTGTTCGGGCAGTGTACGGGGTTGTGCTGGGGCTGGTGTTTCAGGGTTTAGGTGCAGTGGTGTTCGGGCAGTGTAGGGGGTCGTGCTGGAGGTGGTGTTTCAGGGTTTAGGGCAGTGCAGTGGTGTTCGGGCAGTGTAGGGGGTCGTGCTGGGGCTGGTGTTTCAGGGTTTAGGGCAGTGCAGTGGTGTTCGGGCAGTGTAGGGGGTCGTGCTGGGGATGGTGTTTCAGGGTTTTGGGCAGAGCAGTGGTGTTCGGGCAGTGTAGGGGGTCGTGCTGGGGGTGGTGTTTCAGGGTTTAGGGCAGTGCAGTGGTGTTCGGGCAGTGTAGGGGGTCTTGCTGGGGGTGGTGTTTCAGGGTTTAGGGCAGTGCAGTGGTGTTCGGGCAGTGTAGGGGGTCGTGCTGGGGGTGGTGTTTCAGGGTTTAGGGCAGTGCAGTGGTGTTCGGGCAGTGTAGGGGGTCTTGCTGGGGGTGGTGTTTCAGGGTTTAGGGCAGTGCAGTGGTGTTCAGGCAGTGTAGGGGGTCTTGCTGGGGGTGGTGTTTCAGGGTTTAGGGCAGTGCAGTGGTGTTCGGGCAGTGTAGGGGGTCGTGCTGGGGCTGGTGTTTCAGGGTTTAGGGCAGTGCAGTGGTGTTCGGGCAGTGTAGGGGGTCTTGCTGGGGGTGGTGTTTCAGGGTTTAGGGCAGTGCAGTGGTGTTCGGGCAGTGTAGGGGGTCGTGCTGGGGGTGGTGTTTCAGGGTTTAGGGCAGTGCAGTGGTGTTCGGGCAGTGTAGGGGGTCTTGCTGGGGGTGGTGTTTCAGGGTTTAGGGCAGTGCAGTGGTGTTCGGGCAGTGTAGGGGGTCTTGCTGGGGGTGATGTTTTAGGGTTTAGGGCAGTACAGTGGTGTTCGGGCAGTGTAGGGGGTCTTGCTGGGGGTAGTGTTTCAGGGTTTAGGGCAGTGCAGTGGTGTTCGGGCAGTGTAGGGGGTCGTGCTGGGGATGGTGTTTCAGGGTTTAGGGCAGTTCAGTAGTGTTCGGGCAGTGTAGGGGGTCGTGCTGGGGGTGGTGTTTCAGAGTTTAGGGCAGTGCAGTGGTGTTCGGGCAGTGTAGGGGGTCATGCTGGGGGTGGTGTTTCAGGGTTTAGGGCAGTGCAGTGGTGTTCGGGCAGTGTAGGGGGTCATGCTGGGGGTGGTGTTTCAGGGTTTAGGGCAGTGCAGTGGTGTTCGGGCAGTGTAGGGTGTTGTGCTGGGGCTGGTGTTTCAGGGTTTAGGGCAGTGCAGTGGTGTTCGGGCAGTGTAGGGGGTCGTGCTAGGGCTGGTGTTTCACGGTTTAGGGCAGTGCAGTGGTGTTCGGGCAGTGTAGGGGGTCGTGCTGGGGCTGGTGTTTCAGGGTTTAGGGCAGTGCAGTGGTGTTCGGGCAGTGTAGGCGGTCGTGCTGGGGCTGGTGTTTCAGGGTTTAGGGCAGTGCAGTGGTGTTCGGGCAGTGTAGGGGGTCGTGCTGGGGGTGGTGTTTCAGGGTTTAGGGCAGTGCAGTGGTGTTCGGGCAGTGTAGGGGGTCGTGCTGGGGCTGGTGTTTCAGGGTTTAGGGCAGTGCAGTGGTGTTCAGGCAGTGTAGGGGGTTGTGCTGGGGGTGGTGTTTCAGGGTTTAGGGCAGTGCAGTGGTGTTAGGGCAGTGTAGGGGGTCGTGCTGGGGGTGGTGTTTCAGGGTTTAGGGCAGTGCAGTGGTGTTCGGGCAGTGTAGGGGGTCGTGCAGGGGGTGGTGTTTCAGGGTTTAGGGCAGTGCAGTGGTGTTCGGGCAGTGTAGGGGGTCGTGCTGGGGTGGTGTTTCAGGGTTTAGGGCAGTGCAGTGGTGTTCGGGCAGTGTAGGGTGTCGTGCTGAGGGGTGGTGTTTCAGGGTTTAGGGCAGTGCAGTGGTGTTTGGGCAGTGTAGGGGTCGTGCTAGGGGTGGTGTTTCAGGGTTTAGGGCAGTGCAGTGGTGTTCGGGCAGTGTAGGGGGTCGTGCTGGGGCTGGTGTTTCAGGGTTTAGGGCAGTGCAGTGGTGTTCGGGCAGTGTAGGGGGTCGTGCTGGGGTGGTGTTTCAGGGTTTAGGGCAGTGCAGTGGTGTTCGGGCAGTGTAGGGGTCTTGCTGGGGGTGGTGTTTCAGGGTTTAGGGCAGTGCAGTGGTGTTCGGGCAGTGTAGGGGGTCTTGCTGGGGGTGGTGTTTCAGGGTTTAGGGCAGTGCAGTGGTGTTCGGGCAGTGTAGGGGGTCTTGCTGGGGGTGGTGTTTCAGGGTTTAGGGCAGTGCAGTGGTGTTCGGGCAGTGTAGGGGGTCTTGCTGGGGGTAGTGTTTCAGGGTTTAGGGCAGTGCAGTGGTGTTCGGGCAGTGTAGGGGGTCGTGCTGGGGGTGGTGTTTCAGGGTTTAGGGCAGTGCAGTGGTGTTCGGGCAGTATAGGAGGTCGTGCAGGGGGTGGTGTTTCAGGGTTTAGGGCAGTGCAGTGGTGTTCGGGCAGTGTAGGGGGTCATGCTGGGGGTGGGGTTTCAGGGTTTAGGGCAGTACAGTGGTGTTCGGGCAGTGTAGGGGGTCGTGCAGGGGGTGGTGTTTCAGGGTTTAGGGCAGTGCAGTGGTGTTCGGGCAGTGTAGGGGGTCGTGCTGGGGCTGGTGTTTCAGGGTTTAGGGCAGTGCAGTGGTGTTCGGGCAGTGTAGGGGGTCTTGCTGGGGGTGGTGTTTCAGGGTTTAGGGCAGTGCAGTGGTGTTCGGGCAGTGTAGGGGGTCTTGCTGGGGGTGGTGTTTCAGGGTTTAGGGCAGTGCAGTGGTGTTCGGGCAGTGTAGGGGGTCGTGCTGGGGATGGTGTTTCTGGGTTTAGGGCAGTGCAGTGGTGTTCGGGCAGTGTAGGGGGTTGTGCTGGGGGTGGTGTTTCAGGGTTTAGGGCAGTGCAGTGGTGTTCGGGCAGTGTAGGGGGTCGCGCTGGGAGTGGTGTTTCAGGGTTTAGGGCAGTGCAGTGGTGTTCGGGCAGTGTAGGGGGTCATGCATGGGGTGGTGTTTCAGGGTTTAGGGCAGTGCAGTGGTGTTCGGGCAGTGTAGGGTGTTGTGCTGGGGCTGGTGTTTCAGGGTTTAGGGCAGTGCAGTGGTGTTCGGGCAGTGTAGGGGGTCGTGCTGGGGCTGGTGTTTCACGGTTTAGGGCAGTGCAGTGGTGTTCAGGCAGTGTAGGGGGTCGTGCTGGGGCTGGTGTTTCAGGGTTTAGGGCAGTGCAGTGGTGTTCGGGCAGTGTAGGCGGTCGTGCTGGGGCTGGTGTTTCAGGGTTTAGGGCAGTGCAGTGGTGTTCGGGCAGTGTACGGGGTCGTGCAGGGGCTGGTGTTTCAAGGTTTAAGGCAGTGCAGTGGTGTTCGGGCAGTGTAGGGGGTCGTGCTGGGGCTGGTGTTTCAGGGTTTTGGGCAGAGCAGTGGTGTTCGGGCAGTGTAGGGGGTCATGCTGGGGGTAGTGTTTCAGGGTTTAGGGCAGTGCAGTGGTGTTCGGGCAGTGTAGGGGGTCGTGCTGGGGGTGGTGTTTCAGGGTTTAGGTCAGTGGTGTTCGGGCAGGGTAGGGGGTCTTGCTGGGGGTGATGTTTCAGGGTTTAGGGCAGTGCAGTGGTGTTCGGGCAGTGTAGGGGTCTTGCTGGGGGTAGTGTTTCAGGGTTTAGGGCAGTGCAGTGGTGTTCGGGCAGTGTAGGGGGTCATGCTGGGGGTGGTGTTTCAGGGTTTAGGGCAGTGCAGTGGTATTCGGGCAGTGTAGGGGGTCGTGAAGGTGGTGGTGTTTCAGGGATTAGGGCAGTGCAGTGGTGTTCGGGCAGTGTAGGGGGTCGTGCTAGGGGTGGTGTTTCAGGGTTTAGGGAATTGCAGTGGTGTTCGGGCAGTGTAGGGGGTCATGCAGGGGCTGGTGTTTCAGGGTTTAGGGCAGTGCAGTGGTGTTCGGGCAGTGTAGGGGTCGTGCTGGGGGTAGTGTTTTAGGGTTTAGGGTAGTGCAGTGGTGCTTCGTGTAGTGTAGGGGGTCGTGCTGGGGGTAGTGTTTTAGGGTTTAGGGTAGTGCAGTGGTGTTTGTGTAGTGTAGGGGGTCATGGTGTTTAGGGTAGTGCAGTGGTGTTTGGGTAGTGTAGGGGGTCGTGCTGGTGGTAGTGTTTCAGGATTTAGGTTAGTGCAGTGGTGTTTGGGTAGTGTAGGGGGTCGTGCTGGGGGTAGTGTTTTAGGGTTTAGGATAGTGCAGTGGTGCTTGTGTAGTGTAGGGGGTCGTGCTGGGGGTAGTGTTTTAGGGTTTAAGGTAGTGCAGTGGTGTTCGGCCAGTGTAGGGGGTCATGCACGGTGGTGTGCGGCTCAGGGCAGTGCAGTGGCAACGGGGCAGGTAGGTGTTGTGGCTGGGGCTGGTGCTCAGGTTCAGGTCAGTGCAGTGTGTTCGCAGCGTAGGGGGTTGTGCAGGGGTGCCTGGTGGCCCAGGGCAGTGCAGTGGTGTTCGGGCAGTGTACGGGGTCGTGCTGCGGCTGGTGTTTGCAGGGTTTAGGGCAGTGCAGTGGTGTGCGGGCAGTGTGCGGGGAGTTGTGCTGAGGCTGGTGTTTCAGGGTCCAGGAGCAGTGCAGTGGCGTGCGGGCAGTGTAAGGGGTCGTGCTGGGGCTGGTGTTTCAGGGTTTAGGGCAGTGCAGTGGTGTTCGGGCAGTGTAGGGGTCGTGCTGAGGTGGTGTTTCAGGGTTTGGGCAGTGCAGTGGTGTTCGGGCAGTGTAGGGGGTCGTGCTGGGGCTGGTGTTTCAGGGTTTGAGGCAGTGCAGTGGTGTTCGGGCAGTGTAGGAGGTCGTGCTGGGCGTGGTGTTTCAGGGTTTAGGGCAGTGCAGTGGTGTTGGGCAGTGTAGGGGGTCGTCGGGGGTGGTGTTTCAGGGTTTAGGGCAGTGCAGTGGTGTTCGGCCAGTGTGAGGTAGTCGTGCTGGGGCTGGTGTTTCAGGGTTTAGGCAGTGCAGTGGTGCTCGGGCAGTGTAGGCGGTCGTGCTGGGGCTGGTGTTTCAGGGTTTAGGGTGGCGCAGTGGTGTTCGGGCAGTGTGCGGGGGTCGTGCTGGGGCTGGTGTTTCAGGGTTTAGGGGCAGTGCAGTGGTGTGCGGGCAGTGTGAAATTCGTGCTGGGGCTGGTGTTCCAGGGTTTGGGGCAGTAGTGTTAGGGCAGTGTGGGGGTCTTGCTGAGGTGATGTTCAGGGTTTAGGGGCAGTGCAGTGGTGTTCGGGCAGTGTAGGGGTCGTGGCTGGGAGGTGGTGTTTCAGGGTTGCAGGACGGTGCAGGTGTTCGGGCAGTGTGGCGGTCATGCTGGGGCTGGTGTTTCAGTGGCTTAGGGCAGTGCAGTGGTGTTCGGAGCAGTGTAGGGGTCGTGGCTGGGGCTGGTGTTTCAGGGTTTAGGGCAGTGCAGTGGTGCTCGGGCAGTGTAGGGGGTCTTGCTGGGGGTGGTGTTTCAGGGTTTAGGGCAGTGCAGTGGTGTTCGGGCAGTGTAGGGGTCTTGCTGGGGGTGGTGTTTCAGGGTTTAGGGCAGTGCAGTGGTGTTCGGGCAGTGTAGGGGGTCTTGCTGGGGGTGGTGTTTCAGGGTTTAGGGCAGTGGTGTTCGGGCAGTGTAGGGGGTCTTGCTGGGGGTGATGTTTCAGGGTTTAGGGCAGTGCAGTGGTGTTCGGGCAGTGTAGGGGGTCTTGCTGGGGGTAGTGTTTCAGGGTTTAGGGCAGTGCAGTGGTGTTCGTGCAGTATAGGGGGTCGTGCTGGGGATGGTGTTTCTGGGTTTAGGGCAGTGCAGTAGTGTTCGAGCAGTGTAGGGGGTCGTGCAGGGGCTGGTGTTTCAGGGTTTAGGGCAGTGCAGTGGTGTTCGGGCAGTGTAGGGGGTCATGCTGGGGGTGGTGTTTCAGGGTTTAGGGCAGTGCAGTGGTGTTCGGGCAGTGTAGGGGGTCGTGCACGGGGTGGTGTTTCAGGGTTTAGGGCAGTGCAGTGGTGTTCGGGCAGTGTAGGGGGTCGTGCTGGGGCTGGTGTTTCAGGGTTCAGGGCAGTGCAGTGGTGTTCGGGCAGTGTAGGGGGTCGTGCTGGGGCTGGTGTTTCAGGGTTTAGGGCAGTGCAGTGGTGTTCGGGCAGTGTAGGGGGTCGTGCTGGGGGTGGTGTTTCAGGGTTTAGGGCAGTGCAGTGGTGTTCGGGCAGTGTAGGGGTCGTGCTGGGGGTGGTGTTTCAGGGTTTAGGGCAGTGCAGTGGTGTTCGGGCAGTGTA
>CAWUFW010022797.1:0-88166 GCA_963921515.1 Calotriton arnoldi | reverse complement strand
CTGTACCCCTCTAGCTTCTTTTTGCACCCCATTTCCTTCTTTCTGCACCTCACTTGCCTGTTTATGCACTTCTCTTGCCTCTTTCTGCACCTCACTCTCTTCTTTATGGCCCTGTCTTGCCTCTTCCTGCACTTCTGTTGCCTCTTTGTGCACCTCGCTCTCTTCTTTGTGCACCTCTCTTGCCTCTTT
Organism: Calotriton arnoldi; assembly: GCA_963921515.1. Taxonomy (NCBI): domain Eukaryota; kingdom Metazoa; phylum Chordata; class Amphibia; order Caudata; family Salamandridae; genus Calotriton; species Calotriton arnoldi. Next base: position 87,977 of record CAWUFW010022797.1, on the reverse strand, counting down.
CTGTACTTCTCTTGCATCTTTCATCTCTTCTCTTGCTTCTTTCTGCACTCCTATTGCCTCTTTCTGCACCTCTCTTACCTTTTTCTGTGCATCTCTTGCCTCTTTCTGTCCTTTTCTTGTCTCTTTCTGCACTTCTCTTTCTTCTTTCTGCGATTCTCTTGCTTCTTTCTGCACTTCTTTTGCCTCTTTCTGCACTTTTCTTGTATCTTTATGCGCTTATCTTGCCTCTTTCTGCACCCCTCTTGCCTCTTTCTGCACCTCACTTGTCTGTTTCTACACCTCTCTTGCCTCTTTCTGCATATCTCTTGCCTCTTTCTGCACCTCACTTATCCCTTTCTGCACTTCTCTTGCATTTTCTGCACCTTTATTGTCTCTTTCATCACTTCTCTTGCTTCTTTCTGCACCCCTGTTGCCTCTTTTTTCACTCATCTTCCCTCTTTTTGCACCTCTCTTGCCTCCTTCTTCACACCCTCTTGCCTCTTTCTGCACCTTCTTGCTTCTTTCTGTACTTCTCTTGCTTCTTTCTGCCCCTCTTGCATCTTTCTGCACCCCTCTTGCCTCTTTCTGCACCTTTCTTCTTTCCGCACCTCTCTTGCCTCTCTCTGCACCTCAATTGCCTCTTTCTGCAGTTCTCTTTCCTCTTTCTGCACCTCTTTTGCTTCTTTCTGCACTTCTCTTGCCTCTTTCTGTACCCCTTTTGCTTCTTTCTGCACTTCTCTTGCCTCTTTCTGTACATTTGTTACTCTTTCTGTACCACTCTTGCATCTTTCTGCACCTCTGTTGCGTCCTTCTGCACTTCTCTTGCTTCTTTCTGTACCCCTCTTGCCTCTTTCTCACCTCTGTTGCTTCTTTCTGCACTTCTCTTGCTTCTTTCTGTACCTCTCTTGCTTCTTTCTGCACCCCTCTTGCCTCTTTCTGTACCCCTCTAGCTTCTTTTTGCACCCATTTCCCTCTTTCTGTACCTCTCTTGCTTGTTTATGCAACTCTCTTGCCTCTTTCTGCACTTCTCTTGCCTCTTCCTGTACCTCTCTTGCCTCTTTCTGCTCCTCACTTGCCTGTTTCTGCACTTCTCTTGCCTTTCTGCACCTCACTCTTCTTTATGCACCTCTCGCCTCTTTTTGCACTTCTGTTTCCTCTTTGTGCACCTCGCTCTCTTCTTTGTGCACCTCTCTTGCCTCTTTCTGTACTTCTCTTGCATCTTTCTTCACTTCTCTTGCTTCTTTCTGCACTCCTATTGCCTCTTTCTGTATCTCTTTTACCTTTTTCTGTGCATCTCTTGCCTCTTTCTGCCCTTCTCTTGCCTCTTTCTGCGCTTCTCTTGCTTCTTTCTGCACTTCTCTTGCCTCTTTCTGCACTTCTCTTTCAGCACTTCCGTTGCTTCTTTCTGTGCTTTTCTTGCTTCTTTCAGCACTTCTCTTGCCTCTTTCTGCACTTCTCTTGCTTCTTTCTGAACTTCTCTTGCTTCTTTCTATACCTCTCTTGCATCTTTCTGCACCCCTCTTGCCTCTTTCTGCACCCTTCTTCTTTCTGCACCTCTCTTGCCTCTTTCTGTACCTCACTTGCCTCTTTCTTCAGTTCTCTTGCTTCTTTCTGCACCTCTTTTGCTTCTTTCAGCACTCTTGCCTCTTTCTGCACTTCTCTTGCCTCTTTCTGCACATTTTTTACTCTTTCTGCACCTCTCTTGTTTTTTCTGCACTTTTGCTTCTTTCGGCTCATTCTCTTTCGCCTCTTTCAAATAGAAAGTGCAAGCTGTCAAGTTTAAAGGTTTGCGTGCTCTCGTGACTGAGGTATATGTCTAGTTGTATATGTATTCTCACATGTGTTATGCATCTGAAGATGGCAGCTTAAACAGCGGGTAACTTCTCCTATTGGTGGTTAAATGTTCTCAGTTCTGCTCTGTCATTCGGTTGCACAGGCAGACATGTCTTATGTATATAGGTGTTATAGAGCCCCTCAAAAATACTATTGAATACCCATGTGCCCTGTATTATGAGCAGAAACAAATACATACACCTTTTTGTCCACAAATTTACAGAGTATGCAGTTTGAAACACACGTATTCAAGAATTTGTATGTTTATTTTTATGTAACATGTCACTAGGTAAAAGCAGAGACACATGCATACATACCTTCACAAACTTGGTCAGACTTACAACAGTGATATGGTTAGGATTGCTGTTTTATATTTGGTAGGCCTAACATTCTGAGCAGTCGATGAATAGTGAACCTTCAAGAGAAATGTGAGGTTTAAGACATCTTGGGAGAAGGATTAGTGATTAGGCTACTTTGTACAAGTCTGTGGAAAGGTACAGTTGAAGTAGGCCTCTTTCTGCACCTCTGTTGATTTTTTATGAGGTTCTCTAGCCTCTTTCTGCACCTCTCTTGCCCGTTTCTGTACCTCACTTGCCTCTTTCTGCACCTCTCTTGCCTCTTTTTGCACTTCTCTTGCCTCTTTCTTCACCTCACTTGCCTCTTTCTGCACATCACTTGCTTTTTTCTGTACCTCTCTTGTCTCTTTCATCACTTCTCTTGCTTCTTTCTGCACCCCTAATGCCTCTTTTTGCACTCATCTTCCCTATTTCTGCACTTCTCTTGTCTCTTTCTGTAGCCCTCTTGCCTCTTTCTGCACCTCACTTGCTTCTTTCTGCACTTCTCTTGCTTCTTTCTGCACCTCTCTTGCTTCTTTCTGCACCCATCTTGCCTCTTTCTGTACCCTTCTTCCCTTTTTCTGCACCTCTCTTGCCTCTTTATGCACTTCTCCTGCCTCTTTCTGTATCCCTCTTGCCTCTTTCTGCACTACTCTTGCCTCTTTATGCACATTTGTTACTCTTTCTGCACCTCTCTTTTTTTTTGCACTTCTCTTGCTTCTTTCTGTACTTCTCTCGCCTCTTTCAAATAGGAAGTGCAAGTTGTCAAGTTTAAAGGTCTGCTTGCTCTTGTGACTGAGGTATATGTCTACTTGAATATGTATTCTCAAATGTGTTATGCATCTGAAGATGGTAGCCTAAAAAGCAGGAAGCTTCTCCTATAGGTGGTTAAATGTTCTCAGTTCTGCTCTGTCATTCGGTTGCACAGGCAGAAATGTCTTATGTCTATAAGTGTTATAGAGCCCCCTCAAATATACTATTGAATACCCGTGAGCCCTGTATTATGAGCAGAAACAAATACATACACCTTTTTGTACACAGATTTACAGAGTATGCCTTTTTGAAACACAGGTATTCAAGTATTTGTATGTTTATTTTTATGTAACATGTCACTAGGTAAAAGCAGAGACACGCATGCATACCTTCACAAACTTGGTCAGACTTACAACAGTGATATTGTTAGGATTGCTGTTTTACATTTGGTAGGCCTAGCATTCTGAGCAGTTGATGAATACTGAACCTTCAAGAGAAAAGTGAGGTTCAAGACATCTTGGGAGAAGGATTAGTGATTATGCTACTTTGTATGAGTCTGTGGAAAGGTACAGTCAAAGTAGGCCTCTTTCTGCACCTCTGTTGCTTCTTTCTGTACTTCTCTTGCTTTTTTCTCCACCTTTCTTCGTCTTTCAGGACTTCTGTTGCCTCTTTCTGCATATTTATTGCTTCTTTCTGCAGCTTTCTTCCTCTTTCTGCACCTCTCTTCTTTCTTTCTGCACTTCTCTTGCTTCTTTCTGCGCCTTTCTTCATCTTTCTGTACATGTTCTACCTATTTAGGCATAGTTAGACATTAGCATTTAAAAAGCCTTAGAAATTCACTGAAAAAACCACAGGTTTCTGGGACGTTATAGTTAGTAATAGCATTTAAAAAACCTTAGAAATTCACTTAAAAAACCCAAGGTTTCAGGGACGTTATAGTTAGGAATTAGCATTTAAAAACCTTAGATATTCACTGAAAAAACACAGGTTTCAGGGATTTTATAGTTAGGCTGACATTTCACTCGTACAAAACCAGAGAAATTCAGCCTTTATAGTTAGCTGAGCTAACTATAACTCATGCCCCCGCAATGCAATGCTGATGACATCACATATTATATCACTCATGACATGGTCAGTGACATCACTGATGACATCTCAAATGATATCACTGATGACATCACTGATGACATCATCCACTTAATATCTGATGCAGATCCTCACACCCTAAAATAACCTTTCATACACCCACTCTAAAATACAGACTACCTTTCTCGAAACCATAGACACCTCAATATCAGTTAGTACATGTACACTCACTGATTCATACGTGTACACACATATCCACACACTCACCCATACAGTCACTTATTCACGCAGTCACTCATCAATACAGCCACTTATATATGCACTCAAATACCCATACAGACACTCACACATGGCCACTCACCCATAGAGTTACTCACACACCTAGTCAGTCACCCAAAGAATCAATCACACTGCCATTTACTCACCTATACAGTTATAGACACACCACCTCACTTATTCATACATATACTAACACATACTTACTCCCTTCTACAATGACTGACACAAGCACACACTCATCCATGCAGCCACTCTCACAATCACTCACTCTCACATATAGTCATGTATATACTCCGACACTCACATATACTGCCTTTCACATATGTAGTTACTCACACATGTACCACTGAGACATCAATTCACTCACCAACACAGCCCTACACACACTTACCCACCCATACAGTACCTCGCAGATGTATTCATGAACCCATACACCCAGTGAATCACCCACTCACACATCCAAGCAGGGAGTCACACACCCCCACCCACCCACACAGGCACTCAGGCACCCATAAAGGTACTCAGACAACCAATCATTAACCCATATAGACACTCATGTAGCTACTCACCAACCCATGCAGCCACTTACACACCAACTGACAGACTGATACAGACATTCATACAGATTAGTCATTCACCCACACATTCACTAAGATACGTTTAATCACTCACTTATACAGTCGGTCACGCACCCACTAAATCATCCATTCAGACACTCATACACCCACTCAATCAATCAAAATAACTTTATTCGGTTTTCACGTATAAAACCATAAAAGTTCTCTAATATATAAAAACAATGCATGATAAAAATTCATAAAATAGTTACACAATTCATCATACAATAAACCAGACCCCATAGGGATCTCGTACAATGCATAGGCAAAATACAATAAAGAATCCCTGGTCCCTTAAGCATAGGAATTAAAATAAACCATTGAATAGATGACTGCCGGGGCCTTATCTAATATTTATGTGTCATAAGAAAGAACCCTCGCAGATACTATCGTTTAATCAAGGTAGGATCTAAGCTTCGCTGCAGATTTAAGGAAATTGAGGACAAATAAAATAGAATCTTCATGCAACAGTTGTAAATAAATAGGAGCTGGCCGTGCCTGCCTAAATTTCATCCTCCTTAAAATAGGAGTAATAAATGTTTTCTGGGGGATCGCATAAAGCTTACAGAATAATAAAAAATGAAGCAAGTCCTGTGGAGATTCACCGTCGCAGCCACAGGATGCTAAAATGTGTCCTCTGCTACTCCCCCTTGGCGACGCCAGCAGGAGGTGAAAAAGATCCAGGCAAAACCTGGTCAATAAAAAGCATTCATAAATGCTAAAAGACCCCAGAAGATAAGGCTCAGTCAGTAATGTTGTTTTCAGTGTTAAAAGTTTCGAACACTAGGTTTCCTCAATTCCAGCTCTTCCCTCTCTAATTTCCTTAGACTGTAAAAGGAATCCCTTATCCACCCCAAGTCTTTTTTAGTTACCGATTCTGGGTTAGTGTATAATTCTACTCTTCCTAGTCTTGCAAAGCTACTCTTTATGTACCTAAGCCATGCTATGTGATGGGCATAGTCAAGGGTCATACACTCTTTCAATATCAGTTGAGTCAGCAACAATCCTTCATTCCACCAAATTTTTAGCCAAAATGTTAGTGGGCGGAGAGCCAATGTGTCACACAGATACGGGACCCCCAGTTCTTCATATACCACCATGTTAGTTGTTCCACGGGGCACACCTAATAGATGCTTCAAAAACGTATTCTCAGCCACTTGTAACTCGTCTGTGGTAACATACCCCCATATTTCACTACCGTAAGAGACTGTTGCGACACACTTAGCCTGATATATCTTTAAAAGTGCTGCGATCGGTCTCTTGCCTAATTTAGGAGCGAAATTAAAAGTGGCCGTATTGGCCCGCACTAAGTCTCCCCTCTTTCTCTGTTTTAGTGGGCCCCATTTCATCTGCTCATCCAATATAACCCCCAGATACAAGAAGACATCAGTGCGGGGGACCTGAGCAGATCCTACCCTAATTTGAGGAGTCTTTTTCGTGCGAAGGCCCACCTGCATCACATAAGATTTGGAGTCGTTTATAGATAAGTCCCGGTCCGTCATGAAAACAGAAAAGGAGTCAAGCAGTGTTTGTAACCCCCTAGCAGTCCTAGATATAAGGACTGCGTCATCCACGTATAATAAAACCAGCAGACCACGTCGGCCTACCTGCGGATAATCAACCCTTGTAGTCAATAGGACTTTATCCAGATCATTAATATACAAGTTAAACAAAAAGGGAGCTAAAATACACCCTTGGCGTACTCCTCTCTTTATGGTGAAATAGCGGGATACTCTTAAGTCTTGCGAGAATCTGACCTGCGCCTTTGTTGCTTGGTGGAGATTTTCCCCAAAAATAAACGATGTTGTCATGTACCCCAATAGCCAGCATGGTCTGCCACAGTTTGGCCCTGTTCACGCGATCAAACGCGGAAGACAGATCCATGAATGCTAAATAAATAGTGGCAGGGCGGGCAACCGTATATTTGTTAAGAATCATAGATAGGTTGAGACACTGGGCCAAGGTGGACCGCCCAGGGCGGAACCTGTACTGAATGTCCGATAGGGTGGCATGTTCCTCTGTCCAGGTAGTCAACCTATCTAAAAGTACTCGACCCACCACCTTAACCACCGAATCCAGCAGAGAAACCGGTCTATAACAATGAGTACTATACCGGTTACCTTTTTTTAAAAAAAGGCACTATAGTGGAGGTAGCCCAAGACTCAGGGCAACCAGATTTTGCTGCTGCATTCATAACTGCTGTGAGAACCGGCGCCCAAAAAGTTGGATCTGATTTAAAGAGTTCCGATGGGATGCCATCAGGTCCCGGGGCTTTGTTACTTGACAATCCGACAAAACCATCCTTGACCTCTTTTAAGTTAAAAACCAGATCAGGGATACCTGCCTCCCGGGCAAAGGAACAATTTTGCTCAGGGGGACACTCAAACCTGGCTTCAAAGTGAAGCACCCACTCCTCCTCAGTAATATGGGCACCTACTGCACTTCCTTCCTCATGGTTTAAGAAGGGACTATTAATTATGCTCCGGAATATGGAACTGTCCCTCAACGTGCTAGCCTCGATTAACTCCCTCCAGGCTTCCTCCTTTAAAGTGGACTTACGCCTTGCCAGTTCTGCTTTATACTCTCTTCGGCAGGATCTAACTAGTATAGGGTCTCTTGGGCTCCTATTTAAGGCTCCCCGCAGTTTCCTTGGTGCCCGGGAACAGGGGGAATCGAACCATCTGGGGGTCCGAGTAACAGTTCGCCGAACCGGGGCACTTAGGAAATCACTTATTTTATCTGAAATAATTTTGAAAGCACTAATAACCTCCCCTGGTGCAGTAGATGGTGTAGTGCACAGGGCTAACTCGTTAGCACATGAGACCAATATTAACTCATAAAATGCGTCTGGGGATATCTGGGTCCATTTTAGCCGTCTGCCGCCATCTGTTGGTCTCACCACCCCACTCTGTGCAGCCCCCCCTCTATGCAACAGTAAGGGCCCACGAAGATGGACGCACAGAGGGTTATGGTCACTGTGTACACTCACTTGAATGGCGAATCCTGTGAATAATTCTAGTAGAGGTGATGATGCCAAAATAAAATCTATAAATGAACCACTACCCCTCCCTTTAAAAGACAGAACAACGGCCTTGGTACGGGGGTCAGATAAACACATGAGGGACAATAAATCAAATTCATGGAGGAAACCATTCAATATCTCCCCTTGTAGTGAATGTTCAAAATGGATTCCTCTCACACATGGGCAACCCAGATCAACCAATCTAGAGACCCTGGGGTCACCACATGGGTGAATATTAAAATCCCCGGGAATCCCCTGGGGAGAGGAGTTGTCCTAACGGCTAGGGCAGTCGACCTCGAAACTGGGTTCGAGTCTCGGCAATGAAGCTGAACATCCTGTGATTCTGGGCAAATCACTTAATCTCCCCGTGCCTAACAAAAATGAATGTGTCCTCATGTAATGCAACTGGTGCTATGTAAAGCGTTCTGATACCCGATTCGGGTCAAGTTCGCGCTATATAAAACTCTGTAAAAAAAAAAAAAATCATAACATTTTGGAAAGCGACATTAAGATGTTGCCTTACAAAGGAGCCCAACAAGGAGATATTACACACACCCTTAGCACAGGATGTTGAATTATAAAAATTAATGAGACCCAATTTATGGGACCCCTTGCAGAATACCAGGGACTGTATACCTGGGCTCTCTATAGGCAGGACCAATAACTTGCATTCTACTGCCAGGGAAATATAAATTGACAGGCCACCTCTTGATCTTCCTACAGGTGAGGGGGTAGCTGGGACACAAAAAGACCTATAGCCCTACAATGGGAAAAACTACGTTCAGTCAGCCACTCATTCTTCAATACACGTTGGCATATATATATAACATTCTTAAACTTTATAAAAAACACTCAGTCACTGGATAATGTCAACAGTGATGTCATTTGAGATGTCATCAGTGATGTCATCAGTGATGTCACTGACCATGTCATGAGTGATGTAATACGTGACGTCATCAGCAGTGCATTGCGGTGGCGCGAGTTATAGTTAGCTCAGCTAACTATAACGGCTGAATTTCTCTAGTTTTGTATGAGTCAAATGTCAGCCTATCTATAACGTCCCTGAAACCTGTGGTTTTTTCAGTGAATATCTAAGGTTTTTTTTAATGCCTATTCCTAACTATAGCGTCCCTGAAACCTTTTTTTTTGTTTTGTTTTTCAGTGAATATATATATATATATAGGATGGTATTTGGGGTAGATACAATATATATATATATATATATATATATATATATCTACTGGCGGTCGCCAGTAGATAGTTATAGTTAGGACCTATTTTCCATAGGAAATTCACAACATTCTATTTCCAATAACTTTGGCGCCGGTTGACGAATCTTCGTGAAATTTTCAAAACTCGTGGGGCGCTCCGGTCCGCTCCTATCCTGAAAGTTTCGGGGTGATTCGGCAAGCGGGGGCCGAGAAAAAAGGGGGGTCCCAAAACGTGTTTTCCCCATGCAATTTTTCATAGGAACCTTTAATCGCAGCTACAGCCCGAACTGCTGAACGGAATTACACCAAATTTGGCAAAAAGGTAGCTCTTGGTTCAGAGTCGTGCCTTTTGGTTAAATGGTGTAAATCCGTTCAGTAGTTCCTGAGAAAATCAAAAGTAAAATCACATATATATCTGGGCGGAGCCTAACCACACATGTCATTGTGAGATCTGATTGGCTGTCAGCACTTCATCCTGGAATTGCTGGCAGCCATCTTGGGACCAATATACATGATAGTACCCCATTGAAATGCATTGTAGTGAATCAAAGATTTTGAGGGTTACCAAAAGGAGAACTATAAAGGGTGATAACAGACTTTAGTTACATTAGAATTCATTTGTTGATGGTACCATACTAATTTCAGGAATTGTGGTGTGTTCTAAGGTGATTTTACCCTGTGAAAAACCTTCTGCTGGGATATCATGAATCATGTTTGAGAGAAAACTATTTTCACATGCTTGTCCCATAGAGTTTTGGAAGGTGCTCCAGAAGCTAAAATGAGAGCATATTTTCTGTAAATTCACATTATCTTTCTCAGTCATGTGAGAATGAAGTCTGACATTCTCAGTAAAACATGTACATCCAACAAGGGCAGAGACTGTCAGTTGATTCCTTTGTGTTCTACTGCAGCTTCCCAGAGTGTTCTAAAGAACAACTAGAGTGCTAACAGCCTTACTTATGACAAAAGTATGGCACACCTGAAGCCATCTTGATTGGAATAAACTGGTAACACTTAAAACATTTAATTTAAAAAGGAACAAAATGATGGGGTTCATTTTGTCATAGAAATTATGGTTAGTGCTGTAGAAAGAAAAATTAGGACATGTTTCAAGTGTGATCTCAAATATCTTCCTGTTATATTTCAACAGGAGCAGCCTGCCAGTTGATGCCTTTGTGTTCTACTGCAGCTTCCCAGAGTGTTCTAAAGAACAACTAGAGCGCTAACAGCGTTACTTATGACAAAAGTATGGCACACCTGAAGCCATCTTGATTGGAATAAACTGGTAACACTTAAAACATTTAATTTAAAAAGGAACAAAATGAGGGGGTTCTTTTTGAAATAGAAATTATGGTTAGTGCTGCAGAAAGAAAAATTAGGGCATGTTTTTAGTGATATCTCAAATCCTCTTCTATTTCATTAGAAAATTCTGACATGCAGACTGAAACAATCACTTTCAATACCAGCAGCAGACTTCCAGTTAACTCCTGGTGAGCAGTAGCTTTACTACAGTGATCTAATGAGCAACTAGAGTGCTAACATTCTGAATTTATGGCAAATGTGAGACACATCTGAATGCCTTCTTGATGGAATCAAAGTAAAAAACTGAAAGCATTTCCTACTGAGGAGACTGCAGTAAATGAGGAAATTAGGAAACTTCATAACAAAGAAGTCTTCCAAGATGGCCACCAGAGAAAAAAAGAGCCCAAATGTAGCACAAATATTACCCAGATGTAGCCCGCATATAGCCCAATGACAAAAGTGTGCAAAACACTTTTTATTTTTATTTTTTTGCAGTTTTATGTAGTGCAGACTGGTCAGGTATTGGAGCGTTGCATCTTAAAACATGACCCCCTACACTACAAAAACACGACTGCAATACCCTAAACCCTAAAACACTACCCCCAGCACGACCCCCTATACTACACAAGCACCACTGCACTATCCTAAATCCTAAAACACTACCCCCAGCATGACCCCCTACACTACACAAACACCACTGCACTACCCTAAACCCTAAAACACTACCCCCAGCACGACCCCCTACACTACACAAGCACCACTGCACTACCCTAAACCCTAAAACACTACCCCCAGCACGACCCCCTACACTACACAAACACCACTGCACTACCCTAAACCCTAAAACACTACCCCCAGCACGACCCCCTACACTACCCAAACACCACTGCACTACCCTAAAACATGACCCCCTACACTACACAAACACCACTGCACTTCCCTAAACCCTAAAACACTACCCCCAGCATGACCCCTACACTACACAAACACCACTGAACTACCCTAAACCCTAAAACACTACCCACAGCACGACCCCCTACACTGCCCAAACACCACTGCACTGCCCTAAACCCTGAAACACCAGCCCCTGCACGACCCCCTACACTGCCCGAACACCACTGCACTGCCCTAAACCCTGAAACACCACCCCCAGCACAACCCCCTACACTGCCCGAACACCACTGCACTGCCCTAAACCCTGAAACACCACCCCTTCACGACCCCCTACACTGCCCAAACACCACTGCACTGCCCTAAACCCTGAAACACCACCCCCAGCACGACCCCCTACACTGCCCGAACACCACTGCACTGCCCTAAACCCTGAAACACTACCCCCAGCAAGACCCCCTACACTGACCGAACACCACTGCACTGCCCTAAACCCTGAAACATCACCCCCAGGAAGACCCCCTACACTGCCCGAACACCACTGCCCTAAACCCTGAAACACCACCCCCAGCACGACCCCCTACACTGCCCGAACACCACTGCACTGCCCTAAACCCTGAAACACCACCCCCAGCACGACCCCCTACACTGCCCGAACACCACTGCTCTGCCCAAAACCCTGAAACACCAGCCCCAGCATGACCCCCTACAGTGCCCGAACACCACTGCACTGCCCTAAACCCTGAAACACCAGCCCCAGCATGACCCCTACACTGCCCGAACACCACTGCACTACCCTAAACCCTGAAACACCACCCCCAGCATGACCCCCTACACTGCCTGAGCACCACTGCACTGCCCTAAACCCTGAAACACCAGCCCCAGCACGACCCCCTACACTGCCCGAACACCACTGCACTGCCCTAAACCCTAAAACACCAGCCCCAGCATGACCGCCAACACTGCCCGAACACCACTGCACTGCCCTAAACCCTGAAACGCTAGCCCCAGCACGACCCCCTACACTGCCCGAACACCACTGCACTGCCCTAAACCCTGAAACACCAGCCCCAGCACGACCCCCTACACTGCCCGAACACCACTGCACTGCCCTAAACCCTGAAACACCACCCCGTGCATGACCCCCTACACTGCCCGAACACCACTGCACTGGCTCTAAACCCTGAAACACCACCCCCAGCATGACCCCCTACACTGCCCGAACACCACTGCACTGCCCTAAATCCTGAAACACCACCCCCTGCACAACCCCCTACACTGCCCGAACACTACTGCACTGCCCTAAACCCTGAAACACCATCCCCAGCACGACCCCCTACACTGCCACGAACACCACTACACTGCCCTAAACCCTGAAACACTATCCCCAGCAAGACCCCCTACACTGCCCGAACACCACTGCACTGCCCTAAACCCTGAAACATCACCCCCAGCAAGACCCCCTACACTGCCCGAACACCACTGCTGCCTAAACCCTGAAACACCACCCCCAGCAAGACCCCCTACACTGCCCGAACACCACTGCACTTTCCTAAACCCTGAAACACCAGCCCCAGCATGACCACCTACACTGCCCGAACACCACTGCACTGCCCTAAACCCTGAAACACCACCCCCTGCATGACCCCCTACACTGCCCGAACACCACTGCACTGCCCTAAACCCTGAAACACAGCCCACAGCACGACCCCCTACACTGCCCGAACACCACTGCACTGCCCTAAACCCTGAAACACTACCCCCAGCAAGACCCCCTACACTGCCCGAACACCACTGCACTGCCCTAAACCCTGAAACATCACCCCCAGCAAGACCCCCTACACTGCCTGAACACCACTGCCCTAAACCCTGAAACACCAGCCCCAGCACGACCCCCTACACTGCCCGAACACTACTGCACTGCCCTAAACCTTGAAACACCACCCCCTGCATGACCCCCTACACTGCTCGAACACCACTGCACTGCCCTAAACCCTGAAACACAGCCCCCAGCATGACCCCCTACACTGCCCGAACACCACTGCACTGCCCTAAACCCTGAAACACCACCCCCTGCACGACCCCCTACACTGCCCAAACACTACTGCACTGCCCTAACCCTGAAACACCACCCGCAGCACGACCCCCTACATTGCACGAACACCACTGCACTGCCCTAAACCCTGAAACACTACCCCCAGCAAGACCCCCTACACTGCCCGAACACCACTGCACTGGCCTAAACCCTGAAACATCACCCCCAGCAAGACCCCCTACACTGCCTGAACACCACTGCCCTAAACCCTGAAACACCAGCCCCAGCACGACGCCCTACACTGCCCGAACACCACTGCACTGCCCAAAACCCTGAAACACCAGCCCCAGCACGACCCCCTACACTGCCTGAACACCACTGCACTGCCCTAAACCCTGAAACACCAGCCCCAGCACGACCCCTACACTGCCCGAACACCACTGCACTGCCCTAAACCCTGAAACACCAGCCCCAGCACAACCCCATACACTGCCCGAACACCACTGCACTGCCCTAAACCCTGAAACACCAGCCCCAGCACGACCGATTACACTGCCCGAAAACCACTGCACTGCCCTAAACCCTGAAACACCCGCCCCAGCACGACCCCCTACACTGCCCGAACACCACTGCACTGCCTTAAACCCTCAAACGCCAGCCCCAGCACGACCCCCTACACTGCCCGAACACCACTGCACTACCCTAAACCCTGAAACACCAGCCCCAGCAAGACCCCCTACACTGCCCGAACACCACTGCACTGCCCTAAACCCTGAAACACCAGCCCCAGCAAGACCCCTACACTGCCCGAACACCACTACACTGCCCTAAACCCTGAAACACCACCCCCAGCAAGTCCCCCTACACTGCCCGAACACCACTGCACTAAACCCTGAAACACCACCCCCAGCAAGACCACCTACTGGCCGAACACCACTGCACTGCCCTAAACCCTGAAACACCACCCCCTGCACGACCCCCTACACTGCCCAAACACCACTGCACTGCCCTAAACCCTGAAACACCACCCCCTGCACGACCCCCTACACTGCCCGAACACCACTGCACTGCCCTAAACCCTGAAACACCACCCCCAGCATGACCCCCTACACTGCCCGAACACCACTGCACTGCCCTAAACCCTGAAACACTACCCCCAGCAAGACACCCTACACTGCCCGAACACCACTGCACTGCCCTAAACCCTGAAACATCACCCCCAGCAAGACCCCCTACACTGCCTGAACACCACTGCCCTAAACCCTGAAACACCACCCCCAGCAAGACCCCCTACACTGCCCGAACACCACTGCACTGCCCTAAACCCTGAAACACCACCTCCAGCACAACCCCCTACACTGCCTGAACACCATTGCTCTGCCCTAAACCCTGAAACACTAGCCCCAGCACGACCCCGTACACTGCCCGAACACCACTGCACTGCCCTAAACCCTGAAACACCACCCCAAGCATGACCCCCTACACTGCCCGAACACCACTGCACTGCCCTAAACCCTGAAACACCAGCCCCAGCAAGACCCCCTACACTGCCCGAACACCACTGCACTGCCCTAGTCTCTGAAACACCAGCCCCAGCAAGACCCCCTACACTGCCCGAACACCACTGCACTGCCCTAAACCCTGAAACACCAGCCCCAGCATGACCCCATACACTGCCCGAACACCACTGCACTGCCCTAAACCCTGAAACACCAGCCCCAGCACGACCACATACACTGCCCGAACACCACTGCACTGCCCAAAACCCTGAAACACCAGCCCCAGCACGACCCCCTACACTGCCCGAACACCACTGCACTGCCCTAAACCCTGAAACACCAGCGCCAGCATGACCCCCTACACTGCCCAAACACCACTGCACTGCCCTAAACCCTGAAACACCAGCCCCAGCTCGACCCCCTACACTGCCCGAACACCACTGCACTGCCCTAAACCCTGAAACACCACCCCCTGCACCACCTCCTACACTGCCCGAACACCACTGCACTGCCCTAAACCCTGAAACACCACCCCCTGCACCACCCCCTACACTGCCCGAATACCACTGCACTGCCCTAAACCCTGAAACACCACCTCCAGCACGACCCCCTACACTGCCCGAACACCACTGCACTGCCCTAACACCTGAAACACCACAACCCTGCACGACCCCCTACACTGCCCGAACACCACTGCACTGCCCTAAACCCTGAAACACCACCCCGCTCGACCCCCTACACTGCCCGAACACCACTGCACTGCCCAAAACCCTGAAACACCACCCCCAGCACGACCCCCTTTACTGCCCGAACACCACTGCTCTGCCCCAAACCCTGAAATACCACCCCCAGCACGACCCCCTACACTGCCCGAACACCACTGCCCTAAACCCTGAAACACCACCCCCTGCACGACCCCCTACACTGCCTGAACACCACTGCACTGCCCTAAACCCTGAAACACCACCCCCAGCACTGACCCCCTACACTGCCCGAACACCACTGCACTGCCCTAAACCCTAAAACACTACCCCCAGCACGACCCCCTACACTGCCCGAACACCACTGCACTACCCTAAACCCTAAAATACTCCCCCAACACGACCCCCTACACTACCCGAACACGACTGCACTGCCCTAAACCCTCAAACACTCCCCCAGCACGACCCCCTACACTACCCGAACACCACTGCACTGCCCTAAATGCTAAAACACTACCCCCCGCATGACCCCCTACACTATCCAAACACCAATGCACTACCCTAAACCCTAAAACACTACCCCCCACCACGACCCCTACACTGCCCAAAGACCACTGCACTACCCTAAACCCTAAAACACTACCCCGCACGACTCCCTACACTGCCCAAAGACCACTGCACTACCCTAAAGCCCTAAACACACGACCTCCTACACTACACAAACTCCACTGCACTACCCTAAACCCTAAAACACTACCCCCAGCACGACCCCCTACACTACACAAACACCACTGCACTACCCTAAACCCTAAAACACTACCCCCTACACTACACAAACACCACTGCACTACCCTAAACCCCAAAACACTACCCCCAGCACGACCCCTACACTACCCAAACACCACTGCACTACCCTAAACCCTAAAACACTACCCCAGCAGTACCCCCTACACTACCCAAACACCACTGCACTACCCTAAACCCTAAAACACTACCCCCAGCAGTACCCCCTACACTACCCAAACACCATTGCACTACCCTAAACCCTAAAACACTACCCCCAGCAGTACCCCTACACTACCCAAACACCACTGCACTACCCTAAACCCTAAACCACTACCCCAGCACGACCCCCTCCACTACCCAAACACCACTGCACTACCCTAAACCCTAAAACACTACCCCCAGCACGACTCCCTACACTACCCAAACACCACTGCACTACCCTAAACCCTAAATCTACCCCCAGCATGACCCCCTACACTACACAAACACCACTGCACTACCCTAAACCCTAAAACACTACCCCCAGCACGACCCCCTTCACTACCTAAACACAATTGCACAATTTGTTACAGGCGTTGCAAAGCAGGCCTGTGGTGCTTACTGGAAGTACCTGGTGGGCTAGTTGGGCCCCAGGGACCCTCAGGATTCAAGGTGACCTAATCCCCCAACTTAAAACGCGCCACGGGGCGCGTTTGCACAGTGGTGAAGGGAGGGGGCGGGGCCTCAGGTGACATGTGCGCAAACATGCCCTGTGGTGCGTTTTAAGTTGGGGAATTAATTCCCCTTGAATCCTGAGGGACCCTGGGGGCCAACTAGCGCACCAGGTACCTTCAGTAAGCACAACAGAGTTGCGTTGCAGAGAGGTGAAAAAAGGTGCGTGGCCTCGGAACGCCTCTCTGCAACTCTGCTCTGTGGTCCTAACTGTAGGTACCTGGGGGCTAGTTGGGCCCCAGGGACCTCAGGATTCAAGGGGACTTAATCCCACAACTTAAAACACGCCACGGGACGCGTTTGCACGCATGTCACCTCAGGCCCCCCTCCCTTCACCACTGTGCAAACGCGCCCTGTAGCGCGTTTTAAGAAGGTAGTTTTAATCCCCTGCCCTATTATGTACTAGGGACTTACAGAGGAGGTCATGCTAATCACAGGGGTACCCCAACGCATAGTGTTCCCTAGTGTATGTAGGTGTTTTCACTGTATTCTAAGTGTCTTTTAGCATAGCACTGGCTCTGGTTAGTCAGAGTCAGTTACCACCAGTACCCGTCTGAAAAAGTTGTGGGCACAGGATGATTTTGCAACAAGGCCTCTTTCTGCTCCTCTGTTGGTTCTTTCTGCACATCTTTTGCTTCTTCCTGCACTTTTCTTCGTCTTTGTGGACTTCTGTTGCTTCTATCTGCATTTCTTTTGCTTCTTTCTGTGCGTTTTTCTTCTTTCTTCACATGTCCTACCTCTGTAGGCATAGTTAGAAACTAGCATTTAAAAAACCTTTGAAATTCACTAAAAAATCATAGGTTTCAGGCACGTTATAGTTTGAAATTAGCATTTAAAAAACCTTTGAAATTCACTGAAAAAACCATAGGTTTCAGACACGTTATAGTTAGAAATTAGCATTTAAAAAACCTTTGAAATTCACTGAAAAAACCATAGGTTTTAGGGACAGTTTTTTGAGATGTCATCAGTGATGTCATCAGTGATGTCACTGACCATGTCATGAGTGATGTAATATGTGACGTCATCAGCAGTGCATTGCGGGGGCGCGAGTTATAGTTAGCTGAACTAACTATAACGGGGAATTTCTATGGTTTTGTACGAGTGAAATGTCCAACTAACTATAACTGTCCCTAAAACCTATGGTTTTTTCAGTGAATATATATATATATATATAGCGCTTTACAGAGTTAGCACAGCAGCAAGTTCACAAATTACATGTGGATAACATAAAATACACAGTATCAGTATATAAAGGAAATTTTTGACAGACAGTTGTATAGTTGGATGAAATACATACTGAGGTAGCTAAGGTAGGGTGTTGTGAAGTAGAGGCACAGTTTTACCCGAGGTGGTGCTGCTCAGATTTATTTTGAGGTTGCAGGGTGTTAGCCAACAAACCAGTCGGATGGTTTAAGGGTGAGGGTTTAGATATTTGTTGAAGAGAAGAAGTTTCAGTTTCTCCTTGAAGTGAGGGAATGATTGATTGTCACGTAAATCTTGAGGCTGCGAGTTCCAGATTCTTGGAGCGTTCCCGGAGAAGGAGCGGGTGCAAGATTTCTCTTTCTTCAATTTTAGTGGAATCAAGAGTAGACTGTCAGAGCTTTGAAGAGGTCTCTTTTGACCAGCTTTTGATAAGTTATTTACGAGGTAGGCTGTTTTTTCTGTGTAAAGAGCTTTATGGGTTATACAAGCAGTTTTGAATATAGCACGTACCTCGATTAGTAGGCAGCAGAGTTTTTTGAGAGTGGGAGTAATGTGGTCGAAGCATCTCTTCCCCGACAGTAGTCTAGCCGCTGTGTGGAGTGTGGCATTCAGAGGGGCCAGATGTGTTTTTGGGGCACCTGCAATGGTTGCGTTGCCATAGTCTAGCTTGGTGAGGACTAGGGATTGCACCACAGTCTTTAGGTCTTCGATGGGGATGAAGGGTTTGACTTTTTTAAGGTGTTTCAGCATGTAAAGGGCCCTTTTAGCAGAGACATGAATACGCTCTTTCATGCGCAGGTGTCTGTCAAGTGTAATTCCCAGGGATTTAACAGAGTTGGATATGGATAGTTTGCGGTTCAATGCAGTGAGGTTGTCAAGCCAGATATCTATAGGAAAGGATTTATCTTTGGTTCGGATGAGAAGGAGTTCAGTTTTGTTGGGGTTAAGCTTAAGATGGTTGCTGGTTAGCCAGGACTGAACAGTGGATAGAGTGCTATTTAAGTGCTGGGTGTCTTCGACGAGATTTTCGTGTAGAGTTGAGTGTCATTTGCACAGAGATGATAGGCAATTTTGTCTTGTTTCAGGTTCTATATAAAGGTTGAATAGGGCAAGAGACAGGATTGACCCTTGTGGAACTCCTTGTGAGACAGGCGCTGCTTTTGAGGTCGAGTTTTTTAATTTGATTGGCTGAGAGCATTGGTTCAGGAAAGAGGCGAACCACTGAAGGACCATTCCTTTGATGCCTATGTGCTGCGAGAGGGTGTTTAGGAAGATGTCATGGTTGACAGTATCAAAGGCAGCTGAGAGGTCCAGAACTAGGAGGCAGGTCTGGCCATCATCCAGAGATTTGTGCAGGTAATCTATGATGTTCAGTATTGCAGTCTCTATACTGCAGCCTTTCCTGAACCCAGATTGTAAGGTGTTGTGCAAGTTGTATTTTTCAATGTGGCTGTTGAGTTGTGCCAGCACACATTTTTTGATAGATTTTGCAAGGAGAGGGAGTTTTGTTATGGGCCTGCAGTTACTAAGGTCGTTCTGGTCGGCGTCTGGTTTTTTGTTGAGGGGGTGACTTGTTTGAGGGGGGTCGGCATGGAGCCACTTGATAGGGAGGAGTTCATTATTTTGGACCATAATGGAGAGATGATGTGACTAAGATTTTTGACAAGCGCTGCAGGGAGCGGGTTGGAGATGTGCGATGTCAGCTTCATGCTAGTGAGTAGCTTGCAAACTTCTTCAGGGATAAAGTTGAATCTGTCCAGGTTGCATCGTTTTTCGATTGCAATGGGTTGAGGTTGGGTAACTGTGTTGCTGAGAGGTGGAGACATCCGTCTTTTGGAGGTAGGTCTTTGGGTGGACCCTTTTTGCAAGGGGGGGCATCCTTAGTGAGGGTGTGGAGGTGGGTGATTTACGAGAGCTCGATATTTTTTCGAAGAAAAATGTTGATGATTCTTTGCAGCGCTTAGTAGAGTCATTAATTAAGTGTTGGGGGAAAGAGGAGGTTTGCTATTTGATGATGTTGAAGAGGTCCTTGGGTCTGTTCCTAGACCTTTCAAGTTGGTCTCAGAAAAAGGAGGCTTTTTCTCTGAAGATGTGCTTTTTGTATTTTAGTCCTTCAGCCCGGAGGATCGAGAGATTGGTTAAAGAGGGCTGCTGTCTCCAATTTCTTTCAGCATGTCGGAATTGTCGCCTCTCTTCGTTGAGGTCTTTATTGAACCAGGATCTGGTGGGGGTGCATCTTGATTTCTTGAGTTTCAAAGGGGCGGCTGCTTCAACGCGTACTGTTATTTTTGTGGTGTAGTGGTCGGTAAGGATATTAGCGGAAGAGAAGTCGGGTGGGGGCAGGATTTGGGAGCTGACTAATGCTTCTAACTCTAACTGGGGAATATGATCTATGTTCCTCACCCAGTGTTTGGGACTGCTGGACTGGGGCGGACCTTTGGTCAGATGGTATTAAGATCGATAAGGATTAGATAGTGATCAGACCAGTCGGATGGTAGGATAGAGTGGAAGGATAGGGTGCTGTGTTTAGAGATGATTGTGTCAAGGGTTGAGCCGTTATTGTTGGTTTGATTATTGCAGTGCTGGATAAGGTTGTTCGTTTCCAGGAGGGTGGATGGGGCTTGTACTGCAGGATCTTCAACATTATTCAGGTGCAGGTTTAGGCCTCCTAGTATGATGTTTGTGCTTCCTTTTAGTGCGTTTTGTGATATTAGGTCTTCGAGGAATTGTGGGTTGTCACCTGGAGGGTGGTAGATGATGTGAAGTTTGATGAGGTTGGGGCCTTTAGGGGAGAGCTGAACCTCTCATAGGAATTCCAGATAGGGTATTTACTAGTGTGGAGGGGGGTTAGGCAAAGATCGTTTTTGTGAATGATAGACACACCACTGCTCCTGCGATCCTTGTGTTCGCAGCAAATGATTAGAAGCCCAGAGGGGTAAGGCCGATGTAAGGGGATGAGTGTTTTTTAGCCAGGTTTTAGTTAGAAAGCAGATGTCAATATTGTATCGTAAAATAGTTTTGGCTATATCAGTGGCATGTTTGACTGCTGTTCGACAGTTTAGTAGCATGCAGTAAAGCGTAGGTAAAGATCTCGTATCAGGTTGATTGGGTTGTATGGAGGTTAGTTGGACCGGTGGCCTGGGAGGGCGCGTGGTATTCCGGGTCCTATTTGTGCCAACGATGACCGGGATCTTGTGGTGGCAGTGTTGGCTGGGGGCATTGTCATAGGTGTTGCTCAGTGTTTCGGTTTCTCGCTGCGACATTCCAGTTACGGTGCATCTAGGTTTGGGATGGAGATGAAATTGTGTGAGGGTTTGGCTAGGGGTGAGGGATGGGGGGGTCGGAGTGGGTGTTTGTGGCAGGATCGGTGAGTGAGTGTTTGTGTCAGGATCGGTGTTCACCATTGATGCATGGGGTTGGGGCAGTAAGTGGCTACTCTTTGCATCCTTACATAGTGATGACATTTCTTCCAGAATAGTGTTAATTTTGTGTTCTAGCTGGGATATTATAGGGATCGGTTGAAAGACGGTTGAGACATGAATAGGCATAAAGTTTTTTCCTCACTTGCATACCTCCGAAATGACAAGGGTATAAGAGTACACAAAGGAGAATGCTCATGGGTCCACCACAGGCCCCCCAAGAACCAGAGCTGATCCTTCTCTCTCCCCTAACTCTTCTAATAGGCAAACCCTTACAATTGGCAGAAGCCCCAAAACTGAGAATGTACAAATATCAGCACTCAAATAGCTAACCAAGGAGCCCTGACCAGCGAATAACAAAGGAAAAAGATTCAATGACCCAGATAAATTAGACATAGCCAATCTGAGAGTATCGAGGGATCATAAATAAAAAAACTACCTACTCCAGAAGAGTTATACAACTGAAACGGACTCAGCAGTAGCATCAGAGACAATGAGATAAAAAGAAGCTGCTCAAAATATTCATGTGGGTAGTGTTGTCACAATCTTTAACATGTCCTGAAAAAGGATTGGAGGGATCATAGGTTACAGAGGGCGCCATGAGTATATCCCTGTCATGGCTAAAAAGCTCCAGTCTCCTAAAAGGCGAGAAATTTGCAGATACCGAAACCAATGAGTCATCAAGCAGTCCATTGAGAAGTATGACGGTACAGTCAATGAAAACACTGCTAGCTTCTCACCTGCACCAAATGCATAAATTCTCAATATGGAGTAGAACCTTACTGAGGAGTCTTTCCCTCTGAGGGAACCAAGAATTACTAACGAGAAGCCAAAAAATACCAGCAAAGGTGAAAAACTGCAAACTCTTGTTCTGAGGGCAATAGAGTCTGAAAGTACTAACCGAATGAAAACACCAAAGATAGGGAGAAATCCCAAATATGGGAAACACTGGGAGAACAGAAACCCAGGGAAAGAAAATACATTTGAAGCATAGGTCTACATGCAGAAGTTTCCAATTGCTACAAACCAGGTCATAACAGTCAGATGTTTATTGAGGGACAGAAAAAGCAGCTCCAGTGTAGAGAGCAGATGCAGCGGAAGTGCTGTCAATCAATCAATTAGGAATTAACACTTCTCTATGATAGAAAAACGATTATAACCAAGACTTCCATGGTCTGTGCCCCTTATCTCCTGCAGGATAATTCAAGGTACAAGCCTCTATTGCAATCCACCAACTCCATTAACACAATCAACCTAGAATAATCTAACTGTGAGGAACCCATGCCTAAAACTGCAGAACACTTCTAGAATAGAAAATAATAGGCAGCACATCATAATAAATGAAATGAGATAAGCAAAAGGACAGCCCAATCCATTACAATCAGAGACATCTGCAGAAAAAGTCTAAATATGATCCTGAAAAACAAGTAATGGAAATGAAAATAAACCCTCACAAAACGAACACACACAAGGAATATCTACTGTGGGCAAACATATGCCCAACTACGAGCATGTCTTGATGAAATCCTTGGATATCCCTGTACAAAGACAGCACTGAAATCTGCATGAATGCCAAAGAGGGTAAGTTGGTGTTCTTTATAACCAGAATCTTGGTGGCAGAACATTATCTGGTGAAAATGAATTAATACATTCCTGCAGGACAGTATAGAGAGGAGAGTAATAGAAGGAGTCCAGCAAATTCTGAGTATTCTCCAACTGCAGTCGGACTGAGAGGCTGGATAGCATGGGAAGAAGCACGACTAACATTCTTGTGCTTGCTCCATCACCAGTAGGGATTGAACATGAACGTCTCATGAAGCTTATCATACGGTGCAATGTGTGCCAGCACTGGTAAGGACAACAGAGGAGTTTAACATGGTGCATAGGTTTCCGCTAAGAAGAGATGAAGGAGAACTAATTGGTGGACTGCACATTCATGGTCGTGTGAAGAAAAGCAGGAGGGAAAGAAAGTATGTTGCGAGCATTTTTAAATGCTATGCGGCCCAGGGTCCCCCTGAATCGTGGAGAGTAGTGACAATAGTTCCCATTTTTAAAAAGGGAGATAGGTCGGACCCTAAATGTTACCGGCCCATATCTCTAATTGATTGTACTTGTAAGATTATGGGCCGAATATTATTGGAGAGATTGGAGGATTGGGTAACAGAAAGTGGGAGCTTTACTGACATCCAATACGGCTTCAGGAGTGGCTTGGGCACAGTCGAACAGTGCCTCAACCTGCACCTGGTCATTGGTAAATACACTCTAGCCAAGCCTGGATCACTTTATCTTGGATTCATGGACTTGACGTCTGCCTTTGACTGGGTGCAGAGAGGAAGGCTCTGGGAGAAAATGCTGACCATGGGCATTGACCCGCCCATCGTGCATTTCCTGGCAGCCATGCATCAGGAGGTGACGGGGAGAGTTCGATATGGAGTAGGTGGTGAACTTACTGCCCCAATAAGGATGGATCGCGGAGTTCGTCAGGGCTGCGTCCTTGCTCCCTTTTTATTTTGTCTATATATAAATGACTTGGAAAGCCAAGTCAAAAAAGGGAACGTGGACGCTCCACTGGTAGGTCGCAGATCACTACCCGCACTGTTATACGCGGACGACTGCGTATTGATGTCCAGAACCGGGGTGGGGCTGCAGAGGCTTCTAACTAGCTTTAATAATTTCATGAATGATCTTGGTTTAAAAACCAATGTAGCGAAATCACATATCATGGTGGTGGGTAAATCTCCCAAGGTTCTAAAGACATGTTACATAACAAATGAAAAATTATCTTATGTGCCAACCTTTTCCTATTTAGGGATTTTGTTCGATCAAAAAAGTTCTTGGCACCATCTAGTTGAGGCTAAGATCAGGGGCTTTAATCAAAATGTGGAGGCTATCTTCAGATTCACCAAAAAGTTAGGCTCTAGGCCTATTAAAGCAATTATTGATATTTATAAAGCCCGCACGTGTGCTGTCACTCTGTATGGCGCTGGAGTTTGGGGCTCCAGCAATATCAAGGGCCTACAGAGGGCAGAGAACACGTTCATGAAACGACTTTTGACGGTCTCTAAAAGTACTGCTGCCACTATTTGCCATAATGAACTTGGTGTGACCCCGTTGTCCTTTCGCATACAACTTGCTCCTTTATTGCTATGGTATAACATCTGGGCAAAAGGAGAAGCAGCCCTGAATCGCGCTCTCATTTTAGACTGTTTAAAATTAGATTGTTTTTAAAAATCCCCTGGATTATTTATATCAATGACCAGCTTGAGAAATTGGGATTGTTAGACTGCCTTAAAAGTCCTGGAAATATAGCCAAAATACCGAGAGCCAGGCTGAAAAAAGATTTTTTTACCCATTTGTATCTGGCTAGAGACGACCTGGAGAGGGGAAAAAAAAGGGTTGTTGACCACTCTTTGTTAGTCTGCTCCCCATGTATTGCGCCCTACCTCTCCTTCTATTTCAGTCATGCTAAAATGTTTTATTTGATAAGGTTCAGGATGGGCATTTCTCATTTACTGGTCTCATACCCACGTGATGCGCACTGTGGTGCTAACTTGGATCTGTGTCCATGTGACTCAAAGTCAGTTCAGAGCACTTTGCATTTTATGTTTTTTTGTAAACTTTATACTAAATCAAGATGTGCCTTTTTAAAACCACTTTTACAATTTTTAAACATTCGAAAGTGTCGGGCTGCGTTACATTATTTACAACTTTTAAATGATGAATTCATTTGCTTAATGGTCTACAAGTACATTTCCACGGCCGTTCGGCATCGGAATATTGTTGGAAAATGATTGCTTTGTATTGATCATATTATCAGGCCTGGAACTTAAGACTCTTTTATGTTGCAATATAATACAATATTGCTTAATTCTGGAAATTAAAGCTAACATTTATATGGACTTTGTATATAGATGTCCTCTCAACGTTTACTATTAACCTGACTGAAATGTGGTTATGTTCTGGAATTATAGCCCTCAGTGATGAAACTGCTACAAGAGATTGACATCGGGTTACTTGTAACTGCTATTGCTATGGATTTATCATTTGTTTGTATTTTATTTTATGAATCGCTTTTATGATGCTTTCTTTTATGGCTAGTATATAGCCGAATAAAGATTTTGACTGACTGACTGACTACTGTGGGCAAACATATGCCCAACTACGAGCATGTCTTAATGAAATCCTTGGATACCCCTGTACAAAGACAGCACTGAAATCTGCATGAATGCCAAAGAGGGTAAGTTGTTGTTCTTTATAACCAGAATCTTGGTGGCAGAACATTATCTGGTGAAAATGAATTAATACATTCCTGCAGGACAGTATAGAGAGGAGAGTAATAGAAGGAGTCCAGCAAATTCTGAGTATTCTCCAACTGCAGTCGGACTGAGAGGCTGGATAGCATGGGAAGAAGCACGACTAACATTCTTGTGCTTGCTCCATCACCAGTAGGGATTGAACATGAACGTCTCATGAAGCTTATCATACGTGCAATGTGTGCCAGCACTGGTAAGGACAACAGAGGAGATTAACATGGTGCATAGGTTTCCGCTAAGAAGAGATGAAGGAGAACTAATTGGTGGACTGCACATTCATGGTCGTGTGAAGAAAAGCAGGAGGGAAAGAAAGTATGTTGCGAGCATCAGTCAGCCATTTTTTAGGTTCCCTTGGCTGGCAGGGGGCATTAGTTGGGACATGGCTTCCATAGTGAGATGCCCTTTGGCTTCCAAGAAGTTCCAAAGCAGGGAGCAGGCAGCTTCCAAAGTAATGCAGCTTGAACACGTTGACTACCCAGGTCTCCTAAAGTCAGGATTTTTTTACATTTATCTATCATTTAAACACATGCTTTTGTCATGCTGTTGGCGCAGAGCCATAATAATACTGTTGTGTGATATGTTTAAGTTATAATTTTCCATTTCATGGAAGCAGGTCTACTTGCTATTTGACCTTTTGGACTGTTTGCTTTCTGGAGTTGTGTACCTCTTTTTAGACATACATTTCCCAGTAATCCAAAATCAAAACGTGCTCCTTTTTTAGTAGTCTCTAGAGATAGTCCAAGAATTTCCATATACTGTCAACAACCCTCATACCAGCCAGAAGTGTTCCGATTCACATAGTTTGTTAAAAGATGGGTTTCACCCTCAATTGATCTAACACAGGCATCTTTCAGAAGCACTAGCATTCAGGTTTCTATGAGGCAATTCATCTTGCAGTATGTGCTACACAAAATACCCCACATTATGACGACCCAATCTCTTGAAGCCCATCGACTGTCATGTGCAGCCTCTCTGCGGGTCTCGACTCGCCCAGCAGATGTCTGAAGTGCAGTAACAGTAGTCTAATTTTAAGGGTGGAATCCTGGAACTGACCCTGACTATTATCACCTCTATGAGGTCATTTACGCTGGGATATATCCTGAGGTAGAAGGAGCCCTGCAAGCACTTATCTCTCCTCTATCAGGAATCACATTACCATAAGATCATGAGTACCCTTTACACAGGACTTTAAGTGGGCCAGGTCCCTCGGGGTCTCAGGCTTGGTAGTAATTAAAAATAGATATTGAAATGGACCCTATCGGGCCCTATATTCATGCCCTTGATTTTACAGGCAAAAACACTGATGGATTTCTGAACAATTAATGTAAAAAACGTGAAGGTAATCCATATTAGTTTAGGGCCAGATGTAAGACCCGTTTTTGCATGCGCAAACGGGTCTGTGACCCGTTTGCGCATGCAAAAACCCTACAGGGCCATGTACAAACGCTATTTAGTGAGTCAATCAATCAGGGGGTTTATAGAGCGCGCTACTCACCCGTGAGGGTCTCAAGGCGCTAGGGGAGGGGGGGTGGGCAGCTCCAAGTCAGTCGAAGAGCAAGGTCTTGAGGTCCTTCCTGAAGGCGTGCAGGTTCGGGGAGCGTCTGATGCTGATTGGGAGCTTGTTCCAGGTCTTGGCTGCGATGTAGGAGAACACCCTTCCTCCTGCTCTGCTTCTGCGGATGCGGGGGATCTCTGCTAGGGCGAGGTCGGCGGATCGGAGATTCCTTTTGGGTGCGTGGAAGCAGACTCTTTCGTTGAGGTATTTGGGACCGATGTTGTGGAGGGATTTGTAGGTGTGGGTGAGTCACAATTTATTTGCGACTCGCTAAATAGCATTTGCGACTTGCAATTAGGAAGGGGCGTTTCAAGGGCGTCCCTTCCTAATTGCGACTCTGAGCCCTATGTATGACTGTTTTGCACCAAAATTGCGATCGCAAAACAGTCGCAATTTACCACCTACTTCAAGTAGGTGGTAATGCAGTCGCAAATGGGAAGGGGTCCCCAGGGGACCCCTTCTACTTTGCAAATGCATGCGAAAATATTTTTTAAGGGCAGGCAGTGGTCCCAGGGACCACTGCCTGCCCTTAAAAAATGAAACAAAAACGTTTCATTTTTTTTTTTTTAATGCATCCCGTTTTCCTTTAAGGAAAACGGGCTGCATTTAAAAAAAAAAAGCTGCTTTATTTAGAAGCAGTCCCAGACATGGTGGTCTGCTGAGCCCAGCAGGCCACCATCACTGGGAGGGCCAGCCATTCTCAATGGGGTCGCAAAATGTGAGTGCCTCATGAATATTGATGATCCTCTCATTTTGCGACCCCATTGGGAACCGCTAACAGTGACACTGTTGTACATTTGGAATTGCGACTCGCAAATTGCGACTCGCTATTTTTCGCAATTTGCGAGTCGCAATTCCAAATGGTCGTACATCTGGCCCTGAGTTCCTGTTTGTAGTTCACATGTTTTACTTAATGTTGCATTCCCTTAGAGTGTTGAGAATTTCAAGGATGTTGTGTTTCTGTATTTTTTTTGTGTCGAGTATTACTTTTGTATATTACATACTTTGAATTAGGTCACCTCCAGGTGTTTGTAACGGGCCACGACTGAGAGGTCTGGAGTTGAGTCTGAAGGCAGTGGCAGTTTATCACAGTGCTTGTCAGTGGATAAGAAAGTTGTTCAGAGTAGATGGTCATTTATTCCGTAGCCTCTCTGCAGAGCACACAGAGCAATGGTCACGTATTCCAGTTGCAGTTGTGATTCTGTGCATATTGTTTGTGAAGGAGGTACACAGTTGTCAAAATATTGACAAGGCAAACGTAAAGGAAATAATAGTGTTTACAAGTGAGTGGGTGCATTGTGTATTTGTGGGGTGGTAAAGTGAAGAAGATGCAAGGAAGTGCATTCAGGAGAGAATGAAAAGAGGGTGCTGAAGAGGAAAGTGATGAGATGTAAGATATGCAGATGGAGATGTGAAGAGATAAAGGGACTCTACCCCTTCCACAGGCCTCAGTAGTTAACAGTCTCACAATTTCAGAATTAATACATTTTCAAGTATTAATTATTTACAAAAAAAATCATTGTTACTCATTTATCTTAAACAGCTATCAACCACTGACAATGCCAATACTCCTGGCTGGTTTTAGGTGTATGTTTGTTATATATCTGGATGCAATAACAGAAAGCTCAGAGAGGCACTAAAATGCTTGTCGGGTGATACACTATGGGAATCACAGAAATGTAGTTTACATATTTAAGCCACGTTCCTGATTACATAGGCCACATTCATTTTTTTAAAGACCCTCTCTACTTTTTCAATCCTTTGAATGCCCTGCCTTTACATACTTCACAATTTACTGTACTTCAATTTTACTTTAATTCGGAAACAACTCTGCTTGCACAATTATCAAAAAACTGCATAGTACTTAATTGTATACTTGCTAATCTTAAAATGATAGTTCTAATACTATGTTACCTGTCTACGATTTTGAAATGTGGTGTGATCCATTCTTCGCAGCCCATATTAAAAATAACCCAGGAGTTACGTGGGGCGGATTGCTACATGTCAGATACCTACGCTGGTGTATGGTTTTAATTTTGCAAGGCAGTCCCGACATTGAAAATGTCTTCCAAAAGTAATTCCTTGTCATTCAGAACCAAGAAAATTGACCTCGACAGCCAGTACACTCTGGGGCAGATCTACAAGAAAGTGCCGCAGCGTGGCGCTGCAAGCCCTTCGGCTGCGCCACGCTGCGGCACTTTCAGAGCACAGGAATGCGACATATTTACAAGAATATGTCGCATTCCTGTGCTCTCCCCTGCGCTGGCGCACAAACAGCTGCCAAGCGCCGGCGCAGGCACCCTTGCACCATGGTGCAAGGATGCCTGCGCCATGGGGAGATTGTTTCTGTGCAGGAAGGGGCACCTTTCTGCACAAAAACAATCAGTACAGGCTTTTTCCTCTTTCAATGCGTGCTGCAGAATGCAGCACGCATTGAAAGAGGTAAACGAGGAGAAATGAAAACATTTCTCCTCGGTGCGCCTCGCTACGCCACCTCTAGGGTGGCGTAGCTTCAGACGCATCTCCAGAGTTACGATTTCTCGTAATTCTGGAGATGTGTCTTGTTCCATGGGTGTTGCGTGGGAACACCCACAGCAACACCCATGGAACGCCCCTTCACCGCAAAGTGCTGCGTGTGAAGGGACGGTATTTACAAGGAGAGGAAAAGTCACGCATGGTGGCTTTTCCTCTCCTTGTAAATATCGAGGAGCCCCCTGCGCCACCAGTACGTCACGAAAAGTGACGTACTGGTGGCGCAGGGGGCTTGTAAATCTGCCCCTAAGTGTCTTAATGTGATGGATGAGAGTAGCCGCCGGTTCTAATGATCCCTTGCAATCCTGACCGTCTGGATTCTGGGAGAGCTGTTTTGGACCTGGTGTCCTCAAAATAAAACGCATATTTTTATGCAAAACATTAGGTTATTCCTGTTAGTTTCCTTCTGCGTATCTGGTGTGCTGATTTCGTCGCCCCCACGACCCATCCTCCTCTTCTCCCCATGAGCGAAAGACCGTCTCTAAATACAGAGCTGTGGAAGGCTGTATGTAATGTGACTCCTTTCTCTTCTCCTCTTCCACAGGGCAACGGCGGAAGCAACAAGCGGAGAGCAACGAGTCCTGCTTTTCCCAACCCCTGAAGTTCAAACACAGAAACAGAAGCTAGTCCAGCCACTTCAGAAACCCAGCAGCCCAGATCAACTAAGTCTCTTGCACCGGGAGACCATCACTTCGCCCCCAGACAGTGAGGCTTACTACGGGGAGACGGACAGCGACGCAGACACCCTTGGCCAGAGGTCCCAGGAGCTGACTCCAGGACCCCAGGAGAAGCACCGACGAGCGCGCAAGAAAAGCCCTCGCTCACCTCCTGATCCTCAGTCTATGTCCGAGATGAGCGGCTATGACAGTGCTCCAGAGCCTTGTCGACAGGTACATCATAAAGATGTGGATGAGGCTGCTCCGAAACCTTTCCAGTCCAGTGCACCCTGGCGCAGTGCTGCAAAGCAACGGCACCACCCTGCTGCTGACAACAGTCAAAGGGGGCCCTCTATAGGAGAAGGAGGAGGAGTGGCCAAGAGGGAGATTATCTACCAGCCCTCTGTGGATAGCAGACCAGAGACCCCCTTCTCGGATGTTGAAGGCGGCTTGTATCCCACTGAGGTAGAATATGGCCCAGCACCCTCTCCCGAGGGTCTTCTATTGCCTCAAGGTATGGCGCGGGCAATCCGTGCTGACAGACCTCTCATCCCAATGGTGGGGCCTGTGGAGCATCCAGTGGATGACGATTTGACCACTAGCTACGTGGAGAAAGCCAAGCAAGCAAGTAAGTACATAGATACTTTCACTTCAGAAAGCTGAATACAAACAGCGCTGAGACAAATTATGTCAGACAAAAGATCATAGGGAATTATATTAGATACATGATTGTTGCAATATTCCATGACAAAATAATTGTATATATTGCTCAGGGGTTCCCTCCAAACAACTATTTTCCTTTAGTTGAGCTTAGTTGCCAAGGAAACCTAACACCTTGACTACCAAAGCAATATTTCTACTCTCACCTGGAAGAATTATATGTAATCAGAAATCAGGCCTTAGGCACAAAAATGAAGTGGTGTCAGGTGAGGTGGGTAGGTATCTCCGAGTTGTGCCTCAAACAGGCCGAAGCAGCCATGCTGGTAGTGCGTTTAGTGGATGACCTACAAAATGAGAGACAGGTCTCTCCCTTGAAGTGCTGTCCAGACAATACACATTTTATTTTATTACCTTGATGCAGAAGCTTATATCAGAGCTAAAAACAGAGAAGACCTCTGATCGAGTAAGTCACAGAGCTCATAGCACACAACACAACGTGGAAGGTGAACTAAGGCACGGCTTAACATACAGACGGCTAGAGCCCAGGATGCAAAAAGTACCCAGTGCAAGACGTATTCATTTCAGGCACTGCTTACGATATTCATAACGCGGACCTCGAAATACACATTGAAAAGATTCAGGATACACACCTCTCAAAGCTCAGAATACATACTGGCCAAAGAGCAAATTATGTTCAACTCAGAAATCAGTATACTGAACTCTTAGTGTTTCTGAAGCACTTAGCTTAGATGCATACAGTTTTCCGAAGTTTTTATAGCTGCAAGTGTTAACTCCAATTGAAAGGACATACGATGATTTACTTAGCTTATCACCAATGTGGGTTGAATAATACCTGATATTCCTTTCTCAAATATTCAGAAAGGCAAAATACTCAATATATTTATATAAATAAATATGCATAATTTGTTGGCATCATTTACTGGAGATATGAACAGAGCTTCACAAACTGAATCATACTGGCTTTATTAATATGTTAAATAGGACGATATTTAAAAATAATATTTAAAAAATCAAAGTGAAACTTAAAAGTTCAGTTTTATTTTATGATAAAGACTGCCCTTGACCTTAGGGATTACTACATTTTGGGCGGTTGTTGGTAGATTAACAGGTAATTCTGTAACAAAAAAATCAACCCCAGTGACGGAATGGAAGAGGCACGTGTTTTCTATATATCTAGTTCACGAAATCACATGGATGAAATTGTCTTTAGATTACACAAATATGACGTGCAGGTTTAGATTCTTGTCTCCCACAAGGTAGATTTTATTAAATTAATATGAGGCTCAAAATGCTAATGGGCCAAATAGCAGAATGGCCTTGCAATAACAGCTTTAAAAATAAATCCTTGGGGGGCGTGGTCGGATGCCGTAGTAGATGGCCGCATCGTAGAGCGGCTCCGGACTCCGCCACCACTTCTCCACGTACATCCTGTCTAATATCCTGCTACACGGGAAACACAACAAGCGGGTGTGACGCTAGGAGCCTAAAGACTCGGCTCCGGGAGGCAGAAGACGGCGGTCACGGTAAGTGGGCACCAGCGAGATCGCGGCCTGGTGAGACGTGGGAGCCGCAGTGTGGCGTGAGCGTGAGGCCGGCCACAAGTTGGCAATCTCGGCGTCGCGGCACAGGCGCGCCTGGGCCACTACTGCCTGCGCTTCGCTTCCTCCCCACAGGCCCGCACCATAATACGAGGCGCCAGCTCCAGCGGGGAAGAGTGCAATAAGAGAAGGGACCAGAGGCACCATCCCTCAGGCAAACTCCCCCCTGGCGGTGACGCAGTGCCTAATTGGGGGCCTGGATAGAGGCGAACTGAATCCTTTGGCTTGAGTGAGGCGGGAGCACTTGCGAGTGAAATCTCCGAGTGCAGTGGACTCCTGGGAAGTGTGAGGTGAGGCCTGGCTTTGGGGGACAGCGCGATCAACATGGGGGTGTAGAGGCCCAAGAGTGTGGTTTGGGAGTGAACCTTCCCGGCCCATAATTGTGGTCAGTAAGAGACGGTGGAGAGACGGCACAATAACCCGGGGTGAGACACATCCCACGCGATGTAGAGGCCTTAAAACAATGGCGGAACACAAGCAGCACAAGTCCCTTTCAGCCATCCACCACTACTGGTGAGCCTCAAAGGGGGAAACCGACAGGCCACGTGGAGTTCCCACGGTAGGCGGCGGCGTGTACCCCACCACATTACATAACTGGCCAAAACCCTGCACCCCCGGAGGTGATAATGGCGACCAGCAAAGGGGGGCGCAGTTCGCACCAGCCCAAGATAGATACGTTTTCATGGCAGAAATCGCAGGAGGGGGAACGTCAAGCCCCGGGTCGGACCAAGAAGCACAGAAAAAGTAGACGGAGCAGGAATCCCCCACGTTGCATGATGTAATGGCGGCGATCACCAGTGTGCGCACCTCCTTGGAGGAACGCCTAGACTCGGTCTCAACGGACATATCCTTGCTCCGGGCAGACCTCAGAAAGATGGACTTCAGGGTCAAAGAGGTTGAGGACGTCTCTTGTGACCTAGCTGCAGATACGGCAACTCTCAAGAAGCAAGTCTCGGAGCTGCAAACCCGCACGGAAACCTTAACGGCACAGTTGGATGACTACGAAGGTAGATCGAGATGAAACAATATTCGAATTTTGGGAGTGCCAGGGAAAGCTGAGGGACCAGCAGCGGACCTCTTCGTCGAGGAATTGGTAACGAAACACCTGCAGCCCAAAACACTTTCCAATTACTTTTCTATAAAGAGAGCGCACCGAGTGCTGGGAGGCAGGCGTACGCCAGGTGCGCCCCTCAGACCTATCCTGGCTCGGGTTTTCAACTTTAGAGATCGAGACAGTATTCTCCAAACAGCATGCAATGCTCCGCCTCTCAAATATGAGAATAGCAATATACAATTCTTCCCAGACTTTACAGCTAAGGTGAAGAGGCAAAGACGCTCTTTCCTGGAGGTCAAGAAAATCCTCAGGGAGAGGG
Source organism: Calotriton arnoldi (assembly GCA_963921515.1). NCBI lineage: Eukaryota > Metazoa > Chordata > Amphibia > Caudata > Salamandridae > Calotriton > Calotriton arnoldi. The sequence goes on along the minus strand of CAWUFW010022797.1, from coordinate 53,607 downwards.
AACTCAAATATGCCATGCTGTTTCCGGCAAAATTGAGAGTCAAGGCGGATGGAAAAAGCTGGTTCTTTACAGAACCGGGAGAAGTTTGGGATTGGCTAGATGGTTGGAGGCGAGTGGGAGACCGAAGACACCTGGACCGGCAGGAGCGATGACCAGGAAATCCACAGAAGCATCAAGATCCTACCCAGGAAAACGAGGACCAATCAGCCGCGAATGGACTCTAATTTGCACATTGGAACTTAAGGATTGCATTATGTGAGTGATAGAAACATGGGATCACACATTCCGCTGCTCTGCAACGGGACCTATTGGAGCTGTCCCGGACAATCTTACAGACTGGTGGCCTGGTACGAGAGACTGTCACGGTACGCCTGAGGGAAGACAGACAGAACGATCAGCACTGGGTGGAGAAAGGAGTGGCTGAGTATAATAACAACTGTATAAGTGTATCCCCGGTAGCACATTGTATGTTTGGGCATGGGGGGTGGGTGGGGCAGTCTGGCTCACGACTCCTCCAACATTGGGATGGGAGGGCGACGGGCACTCTGCACAGTTGGGGAGGCGGATATATGGTTACCGTCATGCAGGGAGGCAGGGAGGGGGTGGGCATGGGGGGAGTTGTGAAATTGTTAGCTCTATTGTTTACACACAGCAAGGTACCACAACACTATTGGCACGTTCAGAGTCAGACACATGGCAGGTCTCCTCCGAGATATCAGGGCAACGAGATAGTGTATGAAACGGGCACAAATAGGGGGGGGGGGGTGGCTGAGAAGGTAGCATCCTATCAATTACTCTCCTGGAATGTATATGGGCTTGGAGACAAACTCAAGAGAGCGATAGTGCTCCAATATATTAAACGACAAGCCCCAGACATGGTGCTTCTCCAGGAGACCCACCTGATGGGGAATGCATGCAAGGCACTTAATAGATGGGGCTATAAGCTAGTGGTACACTCAGGGTTCACACCTGGCTCCAGAGTAGTGGGGATTATGTTGTGCAATAGGTTTCCCTTCACAGTGACTGACGTACACACTGATCCTCAGGGAAGATTCGCAGGATTGACTGGATCCTGGGAGGACACAAGCATAAATGTGCTGGCGGTTTATATTCCCCCCGCCCTACATAACATTGTGCTACCGGACATTAGCAAAAAGATTCTGGAATTCCCTGAAGGGGCGCTGATAATGGGGGAGACCTGAATATGACCCTTAATGATCAACTAGATAGACTCCCGGCCCGTATTAACAAATGCTCACGCACTACCATGGCTGAATTCTTGATGACTATGGGGCTAATAGATGTGTGGCGTGAATCCCACCCTGATGAGCAGCAGTCTACGTTCCATTCCTGAGCGCATAAGAGCATGTCCCGGATTGACCACATATTAACCGCTGCAGGAGATATACAGCATTTCTCAGAAGTCAGACACCTAGCTAGGGAATCTCGGATCATGCTCCACTCTGGGCAAAGTACAGCCTAACCAAGAAATTCACGAGACGATCCTTATCCATCAGCCCGTGGTACCTGGCCATTCCACACATTAGAGCAGATGTCGAAAAAACAACTGAATACAATTTTAAAGAGAATGTTGGGTCGGTAAAGTCCTACCATACTGTATGGGAAGCACATAAGGCAGTCATAAAGGGGCAGGCTCTCTCCCTTGCTGCCGGACATGAGAGGGAACAAAAGGCCAAGTTAGAGGCAATTGAAAGGGAGATATTGACTCTGGAAAGGCCCCCCGCCTCCTTGCTTGAGGAAGATACCCAACACTCACTGGCCCTGAAGAGACAGGAATACAAGAATTTAGTAGTGGAGTCAGCCAATAGTAAGCTCCGCAAGGTACAACATAAAGTATATGAAATTGGGGATAAGGCGAGCAAGTTACTTGCCTGGAAAGACAAGAGGGAGAAGGCCGGGAGATGGGTCATGGCCATAAGAGGCTTGGAGGGAGAGTGGCTATGAGATCTGCACGATATCGCGGAGGCCTTTGCAAACCACTATGCGCAACTCTATTCCCCGGAGGCACTCGGCACGATAGAGGAGTCATTGGACCTAATACAAGATGTCTGAATCCCAGTTCTCCTTGAGGCAGACAGGGAACAGCTCGAGGAAGATCTTACAGCGGAGGAAATAGGGGATGCCATACAGAGTATACAATCCGGTAAAGCCATGGGGCCTAATGGTATCCCAATAGAACTCCTTAAATTGTCTGTCACAAAGGTGGCACCCCATCTCTTAAACATGTTTGAGGAAAGTAAGCAGGTGGGAAAACTGCCCAAAGACCAAAGATTGGCATCTGTAGTGGTCATTCATAATGCTGGCAAGCCAGCAGAGGAGTGCTCTTTGTACAGACCCATCTCCCTCCTGAACGTAGAGGTTAAAATTTTAGCCAAGGTACTCGCTCGCCGATTGATCCCAGTGGTGACTAGGCTTGTGCATCCGGACCAGTCTGGTTTTATGCCTGGCCGGAATACCGCCTTAAATTTGAGGCGGTTACATGCAGTTCTCGGCCAAAGGGAGACCATACAGGAGGATGCGGCTACACTATCGTTGGACGCCCACATGGCCTTCGACGCTGTCGAGTGGCCTTATATGTTTGCGGTCCTAATACGTATGGGACTGGGGGAAAATTTCTTGTCGTGGCTCCGTCTGCTATATACCGCCCCTCTGGCCCAAGTGGTTGTCAACGGGCATACATCTCGTACCTTTCCCCTAAATAGGGTAACAAGACAGGGCTGCCGTTGTCCCCGCTTTTATTCACCTTGATACTGGAGCCACTGGCAAGCCGGATAAGTGGGGACCCAGTAATCCGGGGACTAAGGTGGACAGCCGGGAGAGAGGACATAATCTCGTTGTACGCAGACGTCATATTGTTATATGTTGCGTCGCCAAGGTCCTCCATCGCCAGGATCCTTCAGATTTGTTCCACCTTCAGACAGTATTCTGGGTACACCATCAACTGGTCCAGGTCAGTGGTGTTCCCCCTACAGGGCGCGGCCCCGGCCTTGCCGAGGGGATGCAGAGCCAAAATCGAGAGAAGGGTTCACCTACTTGGAGATATATGTTACTTCCAGTGAGGAGGTCTTCTACGAAAAGAACCTTCTTGCCCCGCTGGCCAGGCTGAAGGGAGATGTACAACATTGGCGGGCCCTGCCGCTATCCCTACTGGGAAGGGCGGCATTATTCAAAATGATGGCACTTCCATGTTTTCTGTATGCCCTGCAGAATACACCCTATGAGATTCCAGATTCATATTTTACAGCAAAAGACGGGCAGGTTCGCAGCCTGTTGTGGGATGGGAAGCCACCACGCATTGCTACTCATAAATTATGTATCCAGTATCCAGGCGTACTATTGGGCGGCGCAGCTGGTGGTTATCAATAAATGGGCCCACCGGGGACAGACAGATCCGGCGTGCTATTTGGATGAGTGGCTCATGGGACTCGGGGGGGCTCAACGAGGCACTATATACTAACCCAAAGAAGCAGCAACTCACAGGGCCGACAGCACGAACAGTCGCAATCTGGCATAGAGTAACGAAACAGTTGGGGTGGGGTGACAGGGTGACGCTCGAAACACCACTATGGTGGGCAGAGAACCTGGGGAAGCTGGGTAGGTGCCGAGGGTTTCGTGAGTGGGACATCATCGGTATCTCAAAGGTTAAGGATCTGTGGGGAAGGGGGGCAATTATCCCATTCTCGGAGCTCCAAAAAGAATATGAACTAGCTGATAGAGAGTTATTTCAGTATTCCCAAATAAGACACGCTCTCAGGGGGGCAATAGTAGAGTAGGTCTTGCCGGAGGCTTCTCCTCTGGAGGACAGGCTCATTTCTGAATATATGCCGAGCAAGGCCATATTATTGACGTACAAAAAAATCATTAATAACCAACCAGACCCGTTGCTAAATCCCCACGAAAAGTGGCAGGCAGAGGTTGGGGAGTTGGAGGAGGAAAATTGGAGGGAGGCACTTGCGTCGCCCCGAGAGGTGGCAATATCATCGAGACTACGACTTGTTCAGTTAAAAATACTCCATTGGTCATACATCACATGCACTGCACTGGTTAAAATGGGCAGACTTGAAGATGTGTGGTGTAGAAGAGCATGTGGTGGCGTTGGCAGCTTTTTCCACATCATTTGGGCGTGTGCATCCATCCAAAGATACTGGGATGCAATAATTACATGTATGAAAGAAGCGTATGGAGAAGCAGTTGCCCAGACCCCCACAGTGTGCCTCCTGAATGTGTTGGAACCAACTGACCTTGACCATGCTGGACAACTATGGACTACTATGGGATTGATGATAGCGAAACGCAATATTGCTCGGAGGTGGGGGGTGGCGGAGGTGCCTACTCTGGCTGATTGGAAGCGGGATATGGATTGGTGTATGATGGCAGAAGCGGAAGTATACAAAAATAGAGGTTGCCCCCGGAAATGGGACTGAGTCTGTGGAAAGTGGAATGCATTCCAGGGAAATATATGTAACCCTCCACAAGCTCGTCGTGCGGTGGCGGGGAGAAAGATAGACGGAGGGGAAGATTTGATTACTGTTTCAAGATGTGATGAAATGGGCCATTGATGTCTTGCCCACAAGGTACAATGTAAACCTGTACCCGGGTGGGCTAAAAGTGAAGTACTGCTGTGTAATTGTATTTCTCAAATGTTTAATAAAAAGATTATTAAAAAAAAAAATCCTTAATTTTGGATTGATCTTCAGCAGTTGTTACTTTTCTGTTGTCTAGGTAAAGGAGCTTAATTAAACCTGTCTGTAAAGAGGGTGCTGTGAATCAGCCTCCAACTAATAGACTTATTCTAGTGGGCCTGCAGCACTCACTGTGCTACCCACTAAAGTAGACTTTTAAAACATGTCTCAGGCCTGCCACTGCAGCCAGCAGTGTAGCTTTAAACTGCCATTTCTCTCTGGGTAAATAAACCTTTTTGCCAGGCCTAAGCCTTCCTTTTTAAAACATGTAAGTCACCCCAAAAGTGGGCCCTAAAGGCTCATAGAACAGGGTGCATTGTATCTAAAAAGTGGGTCAGGTGTGCATAAATTATACATGTCCTGGTATCCTGGTATTGAAAAACTACTAAAGTCATTTTTCACTATTGCAAGGCCTATCTCACTCATAGGATAACATTGGGTTACCTATGGTAACCCAATGTTATGGGTAAGAAGCAATATCTTAAGTTTTGGAGCAGATAGAATATGATGTTTTCACTCAAATGAATTATAATTTAAAATCCTCTTTAATTGTAAAGTATTTTTAAGTCGCAATTCTGGAAATGCCACTTTTAGAAAGTTGGCATTTTCTAGTCCTAACCATTTGGGCATTTTGCCAGTATCCTGGGTCATATGACTATGAATGGCTCTGCTGCTGGGGTTTGTGTATTCCTTCCAGACAGTGATACCAAAGGGGATCAGGTGTGAACAGGATGGGCCATCCTGCCAAGATGGTTGGGACGGAACTGTACCCAGCCCCACTTACATTTCAAAGGACTTTGCCTCCTGCACACACTACGGAACCTGACACTATTCTTTTGTCACCCCAAACTTCTTGGTGCCTTGATAGGGGAAAGGAAGAACTTTCCAGTACCAGATGTGCGGGTAGTATAGGGAATCCCTCACTTCAAAGGCTGACACCAGGTATAAATAGTGGACCTCCTGAGCCACTCACTAGATCGTTTCAGGACCTGTGGAAGACTCGGAAGAAGGACTGCTCTGCTGTCCTGCTGCTGGAAGGATTTCCCTGCTGCCCTGCTTCTTAAGGAAGGAAGACTGAACCGAGGGCTAGCTGACTGGTCTGTGTGAGGTACAGGGACAAAACACGCTCCAGAGACCCATCCTGCATCTACCCAGCTGGCCAGGCCCAAATGGACCTGCCTGTGCCCTGCTGCTGACCTCTTCTGGAGTGAGTCATGATCCACAAGAAGTGCCCTCTAGGTCCTGGACCCTTGACTGGCATCAGAGTGTACTCCTCCTTGTCCAACTGAGTTTTCCCTCAGAACTGACGCAGCGCGAAGCAACGCAATGTAGGACCTCGTATCACAGCACCTTGCAGCTCCTGATTGGCAGCCTCATCAGAACTGACACAGCGTGGCACAACTCGACGCAGGACCTTGCATTACAGCACCTCACGGCTCCTGATCAGCGGCTTCATTGGAACCAATGCAGCGTGACGCAACTCGACACAGGACCTCCAATTGCAGCACCCCTCAGCTCCTAATTGGCGGCCTCATCAGAACCGATGCATCACAAGGCAGAATCTCACATCTCAGCTCCAAGTGCAATCAGGCACACATTCCAGCAGGCTGAACTCGGTCCTGTACCCAGCCTGTGCTCCATCGAAAAGTCTGAACTTGTGACTTTGTCCTGGCCCAGTGGATCCAAATGACCACAGTTGGCATTTTGTGCTTTGTGGCGTGACTTTTACTTAAAAAATTGAAATTGCATATCTCTGGTTCTTCTGATTGGGGTTTTCTTTATGCCATTTTGTCAAAATTCACTTTATTCTCCTAAATTGGTTAAGGACTTTTCATGTGTTGTATTTTCTAGTTTATTACTGTTTGTGTTCTGCATAAGTACTTTGCACTTTGCCTCTAAGCTAAACCTGACTGCTTTGTGCCAAGCTATCAGAGGGTTAAGCACAGGTTAATTTAGTGACTTTTGTGGTTCAACCTGACAAGAATTGTGTTTATTATTTGAGTGGGGCTTCCATCCCTATCAACTAATAAATCAATTTCTTATATTGGTGTTCAGTGGTGGGATCCGGTACTTGTGAGTCTGCAGTGCCACTCAGTGATTTGTTTAAAACCAAAAATTACAAAACTAATCTGGCATCATATTTGGTTTTTCTAAAATTTCTCCTTATTTTTTTTAGCAATGTTTTCCTTTTTCTAAATTTAAGTCTTGCATCACATCGTTTTTGTGCTACCATGGAGTTGGAGCTGAGCATCATCGACAGCCTGAAGGTGCCAGAGCTGAGGAAGCTCTACAAGGCGAGAGGGCTGAATGTGGGAAAGGTGGACTTTCAAATAGCCCTCAGAGCCTTTGAGGATGTCAGGAGGATGAAGGCTATAACAAGGTAGGGTGATACTCTTAAGAATGAGGAGGTGGACGTGGAGTAGGAGGATGAGGAAGGAAATGGCCTGTCCACAGGCCTGAGTTGCCGCAGCCTGAGGAGGAGGAGAACTTTAACACAGGAGAGAGATCCCCTACCAGGGCAGGGAGCATTGTGTTCTCCCACAATATGTCCCCTGAGAGGCTGGAGGACAGGAAAGCAGAGCGAGAGCTCAATCTGCAGCTGACTAAATTGAAACTAGTGGCTGCCAAGCAGGAGGCACCTGTTAAAAGGGCCTTTGAAGAAAGGAAGCTGGCACTGGAGGAGAAAAAAGCTGAGGTTGATAGGACCTTTGCAGAAAAAAAGAGGGAAGGGAGAGCCCTAGCACAAAACAAGCTGAGGCTGAGAGATCCTTCGAAGAAAAGAAGATCCTCTTGGCTCATGAAGTGAATCTGGGAGAGCTGAACCTCAAGGTGAAACAGCACTCAGAGTCCAGCAACAATGGTGGCAGTGAAAATACAGTATCCAATGGGAATAAGAGAGTCCACGTTCCACAAGGGCTTGTGTCTAGCTATGTGGAGTGGGGATGACATCGAAAAATGTTTTTCAGCTTATAAAGTAGCCCTGAGGATACCTGTGATTTAAGGACAGTCACAAGCTGTCAACCCAGTCTTGGTGGATTTGATTGACTCCAGTGAGGCACTGAATGGTTGGGTGAAGGGCAGCAAAGTGAGTGATTATGAGGGGCTGTATGATCTAATTATGAGAGAGCACATGCTCAATACTTGCTTTACAGAGCTGAACCAACACCTGATTGACAGCAATCTTACTTCACCCGGAGAGCTTGCAAAGGAGGTGGACCTCTGGGTCAGCACCAGGGTGTCAAAGAAGGCAAATGGATGGATGAACACAAGGGTGGACACGGTCAACACCATAAAAAAGAGGGGGTGACAAAGATAAAACATCTGAGTCCTCAAAAGGCCCCCAAAATAGTTTCCATGGGAAGGATTTTCAGCCCAATACTGACCAGAAGAAGGGAGGATTCCATGGGAAGAAGACTTCAGGTCACTTCAACCCTAAGTGCTTTGAGTGTTACAGGTACAGGCACTCAAAGGGCAACCCCACCTGCCCAAAAAGGCAGCAGCCTCCCACAGGTGGGCAGGCCCAGGAATGGCCAGTGTAGTGCTCAGGGAGGGGATTGTCCCAGTGAGTACAATGGGTAGTGCAGAGGTTGCCTTTGTGTCCCTGGGAGACAGAGAGATGGTACCCAAGAGTCATGTGCCTGCTAATACTAAGAAGCATAGACAGTGGGTCACCATCAATGGGCAGAGGGTGGAGACTCTGAGAGACACAGGAACCAGTATGACTACTGTCAGGTGTCATCTTGTGTCTCAGAGCAGCCATTTCCTAATCTAGTCCATCAGATGGTTACTGCTGATAACAATAAGAGTACCTACCCAGTGGCTCTGGTTCCCTTTGAATGGGGTGGGGTTCAGGTTCCTTGAAGGTATCTTTGAGTCGAGCAATGCCTGTGGATTGTCTGTTGGGTAATGATGTGGAGCAAACCATCTGGAAAGAGGTGGAGCTCTGGTCACACTTGGAGATGCTAGGGTTGCCTGAGAGGATGTGAATAACCACACGGTCCATGGCCTCCTGAGAGGAAACTCCCAAGGTTCTAAAGCTTGGAAAAATGGCCCAGGCACCTGCCAAGAAGAGGAGTAGTAGGGAGCATGGAAAATCTGCTTCAGGGATTCCTACAGTCTGGAAAGAAGCAGAACCTGAGGAGGACTCTCTGGAACCTACGGGGGAGACATTCCTGCCCTAGAAGATCTACCTGAGTTCGCTAGGCTGGTAAGCTGAAGGAGGTCCTTCCCTGGACAGAGTTCTGCAAAGCACAGAAGGAATGCCCCACTCTCGAGGGCACTCTGCATCAGGCCGTCGAAGCCCAGGCAAATGGAGACACCTCTGGTGATCACTTCATTAACTGGGAGAATGAGCTCCTGTATAGTGAACCAAAGGTTCCTGGGCCAGGGCAACCTGTGTATTGGTGGCCCCCCGGTGCTACAGGGCCTACCTACTGGGACTAGCTCATGATGCACCCCTGGCAGGGCATCTGGGACAGACCAAGACCTTTGAAAGGCTGGTCACCCACTTTTATTGGCACAGATTGAGAATGACCTCAGATGCATTCTTTAGGTCCTGTCCTACCTGCCAGTCCAGTGGGAACACAAAGGGGGAAGGCAGAAGGATCCCCTGGTTCACCTTCCTGTTGTTTGCACCCCCTTCAAAAGGCTGGGCATCAAGATTGTTGGGCCTCTGGTCCCCAAGACCGCCTTAGGCAACAGGTTTGTCTTAGTCTTGGTGGACCATGCCACACAGTACTCTGAGGCCATACCCCTGAGGTTGTTGACTGCGCTCGCAGTGGCCAGGGCACTGATGGGTATATTTACTCATGGGTTTTCCCAAAGAGGTTGTGTCTGACTGGGGCACCAACGTAATGTCTGCTTACATGAATTCCATGTGGGAGGGATGCAAGGTAACCTAGAAGTTCCCAAGCGATACAAAAGGGGATGATGGACGGAACGTTTGAGCCAATCAAACACTCACCCCCAGTCAACTGATCTGGGTTTAATCCATCATCATTCTTTAGCTCACTCCACCACCCCAGTTCAGACATGGCCATATGCAAATCAGTCTGACCCTGTGCCTCATGGGAACAGTCCAGCCCGAACTGCCAAGCCATGTCTTCCCTGGACCGGAAACAAGCATCCTAGGACCGGTTTCTGGCATTCCAGCCGTCATCAGCCAGGCTTGCTTGAATCCAGTGGCAAAGTGAGCAAGGGACCCACGTCTGGGCATGCCCCCGCCAACTTAGGGCAAACAAAGCTGATACAAAGGGGGATGATGGACGGAACGTTTGAGCCAATCAAACACTCACCCCCAGTCAACTGATCTGGGTTTAATCCATCATCATTCTTTAGCTCACTCCACCACCCCAGTTCAGACATGGCCATATGCAAATCAGTCTGACCCTGTGCCTCATGGGAACAGTCCAGCCCGAACTGCCAAGCCATGTCTTCCCTGGACCGGTTTCTGGCATTTCAGCCGTCATCAGCCAGGCTTGCTTGAATCCAGTGGCAAAGTGAGCAAGGGACCCACGTCTGGGCATGCCCCGCCAACTTAGGGCAAACAAGCGATACAAGGGGATGATGGACGGAACGTTTGAGCCAATCAAACACTCACCCCAGTCAACTGATCTGGGTTTAATCCATCAACATTCTTTAGCTCACTCCACCACCCCAGTTCAGACATGGCCATATGCAAATCAGTCTGACCCTGTGCCTCATGGGAACAGTCCAGCCCGAACTGCCAAGCCATGTCTTCCCTGGACCGGAAACAAGCATCCTAGGACCGGTTTCTGGCAAGCCTGGCTGATGACGGCTGGAATGCCAGATACCGGTCCTAGGATGCTTGTTTCCGGTCCAGGGAAGACATGGCTTGGCAGTTCGTGCAGGACTGTTCCCATGAGGCACAGGGTCAGACTGATTTGCATATGGCCATGTCTGAACTGGGGTGGTGGAGTGAGCTAAAGAATGATGATGGATTAAACCCAGATCAGTTGACTGGGGGTGAGTGTTTGATTGGCTCAAACGTTCCGTCCATCATCCCCTTTGTATCGCTTTGTTCGCCCTAAGTTGGCGGGGGTATGCCCAGACGTGGGTCCCTTGCTCAACTTGCCACTGGATTCAAGCAAGCCTGGCTGATGACGGCTGGAATGCCAGACACCGGTCCTAGGATGCTTGTTTCCGGTCCAGGGAAGACATGGCTTGGCAGTTCGTGCTGGACTGTTCCCATGAGGCACAGGGTCAGACTGATTTGCATATGGCCATGTCTGAACTGGGGTGGTGGAGTGAGCTAAAGAATGATGATGGATTAAACCCAGATCAGTTGACTGGGGTGAGTGTTTGATTGGCTCAAACGTTCCGTCCATCATCCCCTTTGTATAACCTAGAAGTTCCCTTCAGCATACCACTCCCAGACCAATGAGCTTGTTGAAAGGTTCAACAAGACCATGAAAGGCATAATTATGGCCCTACTGGAACCCATGAGGTGGAAGTGGGACATCCTCTTGCCATGCGTGTTGTTTGCTTAGATGGAGGTGCCTAAGAAGGGAGTTGGGTTCAGCCCCTTTGAGCTTCTGTGTGACCATCCTGTGAGAGGGCCTCTGACCCTTTGGAAGGAGGTTGGGAGCAGGTTCCTAAGAAACCACTCCAGGATGTAGGCAGCTACATATTAGCTCTAAGATCCCAGATGAAGTGGCTCTGGAAGACTGCCACTAAGACCTTGGCAGCCAGCCAGGAAGTCATGAACCTCTGGTTTGACCAGAATGCCATTCTGGTTGAGTTTCAACCTGGTCAGAAGGTGTGGTTAATGGAGCCAGTGGAGCCCCGGGCCTTGCAGGACCAGTATACTGGACCATATAAGGTAAAGGAACGCAATGGGGAGGTCACCTACCTAGTGGACCTCCAGATCCCTAGGAACCCTGTAAGATTCCTGCATGTTAACCTCCTCAAGCCACACTTTGAAAGGTCCAATGTCACTCTGCTCTTAGTGAAAGATGGAGGTTGAGGATCTCCTCTCCTAAAAAAAGCATGATGGATCAGTAGAGGGATTGAACCTCTCCCCCTCCCTGACCCCTTAACAGGAGACAGACTGCCTCTAGCTGTTGGAGCAGTTCTCCTTCCTGTTCTCACTAACCCTTGGGCTCACCCATTGGTGTACCCATAACATTGACACCTGGGACAGAATTCTTGTGAAGAATAAGATCTAGAGGCTATCTGACCAAGTGAGAGCCAGCATCAAGGGGGAAGTGTCCAAGATGCTAGAGCTGTGGGTGATTGAGCACTCCAACAGCCCTTGGTTCAGCCCACTGGTGCTGGTACCCACCGCTGCCCCACTGGGCGCCACTCCAGAAGTCCGGTTCTGTGTGGATTAAAAAAGGCTCAATTCAGTCACCAAGACTGACACATACCTCAACCCCCAAGTTGATGAGCTCATAGAAAGGTTGGGACCTACCAAGTTCCTGAGTATGTTTGGTTTGACATCAGGGTACTGGCAAATAGCTTTAACTGAGGGGAACAAGGAGAGGTCTGCATTCTCCACACCAGAAGGGCCCCTCCCGTTCAGAGTGATGCCCTTTGGGTTAAAGAATGCCCCTGCCACCTTCCAGAGGCTGGTAAACTGGGTCGGAGCAATTTAGTGCTGCCTACTTGAATGACATTGCTGCCTTCAGCTCTAGCTAGGAGTATCACCTGAACCATCTCAGGGCAGTGCTTCAAACCCAGCAGAAGGCAGGCCAGTAAGTGCTAGATAGGGCAGGGTTCCGTGGTCTACCTGAGTCACCAAGTGGTGGTGCAAGGTGCAGCCCCTTCACCCCAAAATTTGGACCATCCTGGCTAGGGAACCTCCTTAGACCCAGACAGAGGTGAGGGCCTTTCTGGGCCTCATCGGTTACTGTAGGAGATTTGTCAATGGTTATGGCACCATTGTTACCCTCTTGACTGAGCTGACTTCTAAAAAGCAGCCCAAGAAGTTGATCTGGACAGATTGTGCGAGAAAGCAGTTCACACCTGAAAGGGGGTCATGCACAGGATGACTTCTCTGAGGAATTAATCATCCAGACAGACTCGTCAGACTATGGCATAGGGGCTATTCTCCCACAGCTAAATGAGGAGGGCTTGGACCAACCTGTAGCCTTCATCAGCAATTGACAGGAAAGCATTTGCAGTTGTCTGGGTGCGGAAGAGTTGAGACCATACATGTTTAGGACTCACTTCCGGTTTCAGAAAGACCACAGACACCTCAGATAGCTGATGCAAATGCAGGGTGAGAATCCAAAACTGTTAGGTGGTCCATCTCCTCAGAGGGAATGACCTTTATGGTGGAACATCATCCTGGGACTAACCACCTCAATGCAGATGATCTTTCCAGGTTTTTTGACCTTAGCAATGAAATTCCCATTAGGGTGGGCAGTTCTTCCTGCTTTCTGCTGGTGGGGGACACATGTTAGAAATGACCATTTTTTCATCTTTTGCTTGGTATTCCACCCGATTCTTTTGTCTTCTGCAGCTTCACCTGTTTTTGTTGGTCGTAGGAGTCTGGGCACTTTATTGCTTCTGTGCTTGTGCTTTCCCTTCTAAACATGATAACATTGGCATATCCCTGATTGGCACATTTGATGTACCTGTATGTCCCTATTATATTGTACAACATTTTCCCAAGGCCCTTAACTTAAATGCTACTAGTAGACTGGAACACTCATTGTGCCACCCACTAAAGTAGCACTGTATGTAAAATATGTCTACAGGTCTCCCATTGCAGCCCAAGTGGGCAGTTTTCACCTACTATTTTGACCATACAAAAATAAACCTTTTGCAAGGACTAAACCTTACTTTTTAATACCTATAAGTCACTGCTAAGTTAGGCCCTAAATGCCCATAGGGCAGGGTGCATGGTATTTAAGATGTAGGACCTGTACTTAGGTTTTACATGTCCTAGCACTGAAAAATTTCCAGTCTTTTTTCACTGTGGCAAGGCTGGCTCTCCCATAGAAAAGCACGTTACATTATAACATCTTATAATGCATAATTTGCAGTTTGACCAATAGTAATTTAAAATCCAATCTAATAGTCGTCAGATTTTAAATTACTATTTTGAAAGCACTACTTTCAGAAAGTTGGCCTTTTCCTGCTTATGCCGAATGTACCTTTCTGCCAGTAGTCAGTGTCACCTGACTGTTAATCATCATCATCATCATCATCATCATATCAAGCTTTATTTGGTCAGAAATGCCATAAAAGTACATACAAATAAAAATCACATTGTCAATAAAGTCACATTATCAATATACATACATATTCAGATTATAATAGACAATCTAAAAGCATAAAATATACAAATCTTTAAACCCTTTATAAAATCATACATAATTCGTAACAGTCATGTAAATTGATTAGCCCAATGGCCGAAGTGTGAAGTAAAGTCAATAAGGCAGATTTTGTACAGTACATACAACAGTGCTACTTTAGATCTATGGGGAGGTACAAAGTTTTTGTCTAACTCTCCAAATTGACATCAGATATTGGGAGAGTGCAAAAGCCATCAATTGACTAGGGTCCGATTTCATAATTCTCAAAGCCGCCTAGTGCTCTCTGACACCCAGATTGCAGCACAAAGGTACTATCCAGGTCTTCCTAATGTTCTGATAGGCAGAGAAGAAATATATAACATGCTCAAGTGTTTCTCTGGGATTCTCACATGATGGACACCGGCAATCCTCCGGCCTGGTGCCACTTGCCCAATTTGAATTAAAGGAGTGAATGGGCAAAGTCCCATAGCAGAACTGCAAAAACAGCCTCCTGGCTGTTGCAGGTTCTATCTCATCTAGAAATTGCCCTCTAAGAAGGATTCCTTCACTAGAAGGAAGGCTTCGGTTAGAGAACCAAGCTTTGTCTGGGAATATATTGATTCATCTTTGTGTTGCCAATAGTCGAACCTAATGAGCATCTTTGAAATTACACTAGCCTTCTCTGGATTGCTCCAAAGACTCTTACCCAATCTTAGTGAGGGTCAGTTTTACATATCTCAGCCAGGGTATGTTGCGTGAAGCGGGAATGTGCAATATCTCTTCTAAACCCTGGCAGTAAGAGCACAATTTAGGGGTGGCCCAGATTCCTTACCAATAAAGGATGGGTCTCAATCCTATCTTCCCGGAAATGTGTCTAAGCCCAAGGCCCAGTCTGAGAGGGAGTAGGGGGGTACTGATAGGCAACCCTGTCAGATGGCGCATAAATCGATTTTCCCGCAAGTAGTAGTGAATTCGCATCTCTATGTCCCCATAATTCTGCGCCAAATGGAGCTAAACCTAGGGCCGGATGATCGTAGTTCTGGATGGCCGGTGAGACTGGACAAAACTGAGAACCTTGGGGCATTTTTTTTTATGATTCCCCCGGCTACTTGTTCCAGTTTGAGCTTGCGCTGGATTACATGGGTGTGCAAGTCTAGCAGTTCCTTAAGTGTAATCTCCAAATAATCAAAAGTACGTACACGCTCCAGAGGGGAAGGATTGGGTCTAGTTGAATGACAAGGATTCAGGACCATGAACTTGGTTTTCCCTACATTAATCTCCAAACCCCTCTGCCTACAGAGAAACATTTAAAATGGTCCAATAGTCTATGGAGGCCCTTAGATGATTTGCAGGAAAGTATCGTCAGCAAATATGTGAGCAGAAACCCTCATGTTTGCCAGGCTCGGGGTGTCATTGTCACATTGCTCCAGAAATTGAACTAGACCATTAATATATGATGTGAACAAAGTGGGTGAAAGAACACAACCCTGCCTGACACCTCTATTGACAGGAATTGGATCAGTTAGTTAACCCTCTTGGCCACATCTAACCTGCGCAAAGTTGTTTTCATGAAGTCTAATCATAACATCCAGCCGGTACCTGGGGACCCCCATTTAGAAAAGCACCTGCCAGAGAGAGGATCTAGGAACCAGATCAAATGCGGATCCCAAGTCCACAAAAACAATATAGAGATGACCACTGGCTAATGTAACAGTTTTTCAAAACAATAACTGGAACCGGAACACCTTGTCAATAGTGCTTGTGTGTTCTCGGTAGCCTGCTTGCAAAGGAGTCAGAATTTTATTTATAGTTGACCACTCCTGGAGTCTGTCTACTTGCTTGCTAGTGTTTAATCCTTCTTCTTCGTCTCTCCTTTTTGTGTTTGGTTTCCTCTCAAAGAGCATCGCCCAATTACTGTTCTTTACTCTTCTGTGTTTGTGTTCATTTGCGGGACTATTTTTTCTTTGATTTCTGCCCGTGTCACTGTTTGCCCATCCTCGGTTATTCAGCTTTGGCACCCGTCACTTAATCTCCCTGTCCAGTTCAAATACCTAGATGACATGTTAGACGCTTCGGACGCTGTTTTCCAGTGCACTTCTTTATTTTTCTCTGACTTCGAAGTGCGAGGATTTCCCCCAAAACCCTCCCGCTTCGCTGCTTGTTGCTTTAGCAAGCCTCGGTCACCTGAACTTCAGCAGCCCAACCTTGCAGCACAGTTAAAGGCAGGGCTTGGCCAACTACTGTTGCATTTTCTCTGATGCTTGTTTATATATTGTGAACTCGAGCGACCCGAAGGTGTTGGAGCGCTTTACATGAGTGCTAATTACATTACACAATGTTCGATTAATATTTGGGACATTTTTATAGAGCGCAAACTCGACTGACTCCAAGGTATTGGAGCGCTTTACAAAAGCTCCAGTTACATTACGCAAGGTCAGGTTAATTTTTTTGCATTTATGTGTTCGGAGAATAAGTGATGTCAATGCCGTCCCTGTTTATTATTTAGTTTCCCTCAACCTGGCAAATGAGAGCAGCATTCGTCCCTTCCACCTCCTCCCATGTCGCTGCATGCCCGCCCGCTGTCATTTCCTGTTGTCCTCCTCCTCTGGGAGCTCTAATTGCAAAGCACATTCATGGCAGCTCCCCAGGGACTGAGACATTTTCAATTATAAAATGTGAACTCGAGCGACCCGAAGGTGTTGGAGCGCTTTACATGAGCGCTAGTTACATTACACAAGGTTGGATTCATTTTTGGGGGCATTTTTATAAAGCACGAATTTGACTGACCCAAAGGTATTGGAGCGCTTTACAAAGGTACCAGTTACATTACACAAGGTCAGGTTAATTTTTTTGTTTTTAGGTGTGTGGAGATTAAGTGATGCCGACTCCCTCCCTGTTCAGTCATTATTTCCTCTGTACTTGACAAATGGGAGCATTTTGTTG
The DNA here is from genome assembly GCA_963921515.1 of Calotriton arnoldi. NCBI lineage: Eukaryota > Metazoa > Chordata > Amphibia > Caudata > Salamandridae > Calotriton > Calotriton arnoldi. Next base: position 36,698 of record CAWUFW010022797.1, on the reverse strand, counting down.
TTGTTGCTATGACCAGTGCTCCTATACCCAGGGGGCTGGGACAGAGGGCGGGCTTGCTTGTAAACGATTTGTGCGAGCAGTGTTTTTAATGGAAAACTCTGGAGAAGGGTGCCGGATGAATAGAGGCCTGGGGGAGGAGGGATGTGACGTCTCCGTCACTGGAAAGTACTTCACTGCTGTTTTTCATAGGCTGTCCAATTCTCTAGTTGCATCAAGACACTTGTCTTTCTGTCTGTGCATTAAATAGCCTTGGAATGTTTCCATAAATGTTTCCTGAGGCAAACATGTATTCTTGAATCAGACTGCATGACCCAGTGTGTAGTAATTGTATAGCTCTTCAATTTCTGGCGGCACAACACCCAGGATAATGTGCTTCATGGCTAAACACTTATTAGGTCCCAAAGGCGAGACCTATTGGTATGCCAATGCTTGTTAAAAATGGGAATGATTTTAGCACCTGCCCAGGTTGGAGGAATGGGAGCCTCTCTCATTATGGAATTAAAGATCACTTCAAAGTAGGAACTCCAAATGTCAACATCATTCAAGAACAAGTCCCCAGGGATCTTATCTAGCCCTGGAGCTTTGCCAGGGATAATTCTCTTGATGGCCATGCCAACTTCGAGGAGTGATATAGCCGAGGCCTCATTGTGAACAACTGAATTAGTAAGCCCGTTCATTATCAATGTTAAATTGGGGGGCTGGGCCACTCTGCAGTCACAAAGTAGCCAACCAGTCGGTAACCCTGCCTGATCACTGCAGCGATCCTCTAGGTCTCCAGGCAGGGAATATAGACTAGAAAATGAGCAATCCAATCACTTGCTTGGATGTTATTCTCAATAGGGCGAACAACATTTTCACTTCCAGTAGATATTATGTTCCGGAAGGATCTGTGGTCCTTTCTCCTAGTAGCAACTAACAGACTCTCCCATTTCTCTCTCTCCCAAATTCATTTTGCCTTAATGATGGTTTTTCTATGGGCCCTCCTGGTATGTTGGATCTGCAATCTGTCATGCTTCTTTATTGCATTTGCCAGGGCTTTCATAGCACCTGTACACTGTTTGTTGTGCCATGAAGGAGGACTCATCTATTTAACTACCCACTTGATCTCCATGTAAAAGAGATTCCTTATCTTATGGAACATCTGGTTGTGTACCTTACATGCCCCTTCCAGAGACTCCAGTTGTTCCCATCTCAAATCAATCAACATCATACCCTCAATATTGTTTGCTTCAAGCCTATAGATCTCCCCAACATAATCCTTGGAATGTTTCATGGTGCTCCATTTGACTCTATGCTTATTATTGGTCATTCTAAGCCTTCTGTCAAATGGCAGTTTTTGGAATGGAGATGGATTGATAACTCAATGACTAGAACAAGGACATTATGATGACTATTGTGTCGTGATGTTATGGTCATGTCAGAGAGGTAAGGCCAGCCTTATGTCCAGCCGTATATAATCGATGAGACTTGTGTAGTGAACACGATTGAATGTGTGACTGCCAACTTTGTTGGAAGGCGCTCTGCCATTGCACACTTGCATACCCTGACTAAGTGTGAGTGCATTTATTTGCACTGTCACTTGTGACCATTTCTTGATGGGAGGAATTTCATGCCTCAGAATCGAATTGGCAGTTAAAATCGCTCCCCACAATTTTCCTTGCAGAAGCAGGTAGTGCAGCTAGGTGGCCATTTAGTAGGTCTATAACCTTAACTTGTTTTTGTCCCCCGCAGGTCTACAATAGACAGTATATATAATATAGACTTCATTCCGGTGAGTGGTCAATCTGATACATAGAATATCTGGAGAATCCAATTTGATCTCCTTCATTGCACGAGCAGGAGTGGTCCTAGCCCAAACTGTGACTCCCCCAGATTGCCTACCTTTTACCGTACATACAGCTTCTTGGTTTTAATTCGCAAAACCTGAGTGAAAGAGAGGTTTTAATGACCATGTCTCCTGAAAAAGGCAAATATCGAACTGGTCTATGAATTGCCACCACTCTGGGCTAGATAATTTAAAGGCTAGAGCAGTTACTTTCCAGGAAACCAGCTTGGTAATTGGAACTGATGAGATGCAAACTTGAGCTTCATCATCTAGTGTGACTGGAATTGGCCCAAAACTCTCCACTGCTTCGGAGATCTGGGAAAAGATTTTGCCATCCCTAGACACAGTGGAAGATGCATTAATTTCTAAATAGGCACTAGCTTCCTCAGATTCAGTTTGACTATTAGATTTACTGAGTATCTGCTGGTCCATCCCTAAAGGGAAAAAGCATGGCCATTAATAACAGTAGATGACAAGGGAACAGTGCCAGGAATCCCCAATTTGACCAATCATTTGTTATTGGGGGCCCTGCATATAATCTGGTGCCAGATAGTATTGGATTGCCATTGTGTGCTAACACCAGTAATTGAGATATTCTGCTGCCTCCCTCATGACTTACCAAAATAGTGCTTAGAGTACCAAACCCCGCTAAACTGCCAGTGTGGGATACAGGCTGGGTGTCATTAACAAGTTCATCTATGCCTGTTAATATATCGTAGAGATTGGAATTGAAAAAATATTATTGTGCCTGAGGTTAGCATGGACAGGAGCTGGAAGGTTACAAACCCTGGACGGCTGGCCACTCGCAGCTGGCTAAAATTGAGCACAACGCTTACAAAAATATCCTAAAGGCACCAATTCGATGTTATTCCTAGCCATTGGATTGCTCAAATGTCCAAAGAGCAAACTCTGCTCAAGCGGCGAAGATCTAAAGTTAACTATGACACAGTCACCGCATCGGTCCACCTCCTCCAGCCCAATCCAATCCACCCTGCGAGTCAGCAGTATATTGCTTGCCAAGAATAGGGGAAAGTCCCTATGGTGAACAAGCCAATCCACTGTTTGATTAAATAGCTCATCTACATCACCCTCTGATGTGTACGTAGGCGAGGTACTCTGGTAAGGATCACCACATACGGGCATGAGGCCGGCGGAGGTTCACTGCTGGTGGACGATAGCTTTGATGTGAGCCTTCAATTCTTAACTCAGTGCTGATGAGGGCACTAGAAGGGTTGGTCCCCTCTATGTGGCAGTGGCGCAAACTGGAATGGATAAGGGAGGGTAGGGGAAGAGGGTTGTGGCATTCTTGCTCAGGGTTCAGTGTAGTCAAGTCAGGACCGGGCCTGGTCATGGAAGCTGTAGTTGATGGCATACGCCTCGGTTTATTTAAAGAATTACTTTAAAGAATTACATTGCCCAGTACCCTGACCCTGTAATGCCTTAGGAGCTAAACAGGTTGGAGCTATTGATACAGCCAATACATTCTTCAAGGCAGTCAATTCATTCTCAATTGCTTCTAGTTGGATGACAGGTGGTGAAAGTTCTTTAAGAAAGAGTTCTTTAACTTTGCCAGTACATTAATCCATTAACTGTTTTAACCAGGGGAGCTTGAACTGGACGGCTCCTTCAGGACTCTCCAAGGGCAATAAATGCAGCTGCTCCAAACAGGTTGGTGGTGGATATGGACAGGTTTGAGTAGCTGCCTCCATTGTTAAATTGCGTACCATACATCTAGGTCGTTTGGCCCTTACAGATGGCTGGGGGCTATTGGTATCATTGGGCACAACATCAAGTATAGACCCACGTTTGGTCAATTGGGAAGCAGTTGGTGAATGCATAGATAAATTGATTGGAGCAGGGACAGAATCTGAGCCTGGAGTTGCACCTGAATGAAGGGAAAGTCTTCTCTCCGTAAGCTCTATTTCTGTGCTAATGACCCTCATAGCCCTCTGAAGCATCCTATCAATTGAGGTGTCGTTCACTGGAGGTGTTGGTAATGGAATTGCTTCCTACGGCTTTCCTTTTACCCATCTCACAGGAAACAAGAGTCCACACAGCAAAAGAGTGGGAGTGGCTTCTCCCCTCCAGCAATAAAAGGCTAAAGATTTGGAGCCAGCTTGTTGTTGATGAGCCATAACCAGATGAGTACGACCTCACCCCTGAAGGTCAAGAGGTAATCCACTTTGCAGCCAGCAAACCCACCTTTCCACTGTAAGAGTCTATGATGACCGCTCACACCACTGGTAAACATGGCCCTCTAAGAAACATACAATACAACCCATACTCAGCAAGGATAACACAAGAGCGAGTAGTGGAAAATAACAGGGCTATCAAGGATGGACCCACAGCAGTACCTTGGGTTAGATGCAAGACAGTATTGATGGCAATCCTATCATGAAAGTCACTCAGCTGACAGCTTGCTGCAGAGCCAAGGGGGTTGGCCCACCTCCCCTCTTCCTGGTGCTGACGGGTGCAGGATGGGCCCACCCTTGGTCCGGGCTTCGCCTGGGCATGCCCCATGCACAGGGAGGTGTCTCTGCACTACATAGCACTCTCGATAAGGTGCGGGTGCTGATAATGCTAAGAACCTCCTCCTTGCCCTCAAAGTGGCATGGAACACGTAGTCCCCGGTCGTGGAAACAGATTTGTGATCCCGTGCAGCGGGAGGGGTCTCTGCACTATATAGCACTCCCAATAAGCTGCAGGTACTGGTAATGCTAAGGGCCTCCTCCTTCCCATCAAAACAGCATAGGACACGTAGTCCCCGGTCACGGCAACAGCTTTGTGATCCCACACAGCAGGAGGTGTCTGCGCTATATAACACTCCCGATAGGTGCAGGTGCTGGCAATGCTAAGGGCCGCCTCCTTGCCCTCAAAGCAGCATGGGACACATAGTCCCAGGTCGCGGCAACATCGTTGTGATCTGACTGTTATTGACTCTCCTGTGGTGAGATGTGTATAGCTCCCAGACAGTGTATAAAGGGCTTGGGTATGTGGAGATGATTTCCCCCCTGACAGGATGGCCATCTGGACGGTGTGTGGGAGCTTAATAACACTTCAAAAGGTGCCTACCCTGTCACAATGAGATGTAACTTACACCTAGGCTTTCCCCCTTAATTGTCAGGCACCAATCCCAGTGGGAGAAGGGCTGTTGCTAGAAACAGTTCAGAGTGACCACAAGGAAGGATTTGCCAATTATCAGAGCCACAGCTCTGGTTGGGAACTGGGATCTCTAACCAGGGGAAGAAAGGTTCTCCCATGTAGATTTAGGTAGAGAAGGGTACTGTGGGATAGCTTATAGTAAAACACACAGGAAGTACTGCGAAAGTGGGTATGGTCATCCCTGTGAACTTTTACCCATTGGTTAGGGAGTGGTCACAGTTTGACCCACCCACAGGTTGATACAGGGCATAAATGTGATACTCCTAGTATCCTCTTCCAAACACTCCTGGACCTGTGAAGAATTAGAAGGAGAACTGCTCTGTTGCCTGAAGAACCTAAAGGAAGACTGGGCCTGCCTGGTTTGAACCCAAGACCTCCGAAGTGACTCCATGGGTCATTTGGCTGGACCTTTGTTTGAGCTAAAAGGACACAACAAGAAGCCTTCTCTTGCAACTGCCTAGCTAACCAGTTCCAACTGGACCGCAAAGGACCCTGCTGCTGGCCTCTGCTGGAGGAAATCTCAAACCCCAAGTGCTCTACGCAAGGTCCTGGACCCTTAGCTGGTGTCATAATATATTCCTCCTAAAGTTTCCTTAAACCAGAGACTTAGAAACTTTTTGCCAACTTTTTGCTCTGCGAACTGATGGGGACCAACCTACCAAGCTGATCCGAAAAAGGCGCATCGCCGCTGGGTCAAAGATTCAAGTTGCACCCACTACATTCTTCTCCTCAGCAGCAAATATGATTCAGTGGGACTTTATGGAGAAGATGTCCGGCCTCGTGGAGCCCTCTTTAGCTACAGCATGCAGACTTGCCCCATCGGAAGAATCTGAGCTAAAAAAAAGTGACTAAGTCTGAAGGTAGAAATCTTCACCGGGCAAAAGCGCGAAAAGTATCTGGCTGGAAACAGACCTTTTCTGGGTGCAAAAATCTAATTTCCTGACAAAATTCAACAGCCTCACCAAGACCTCTCCCACAGGCTGTCCGATGACATGGGACCCTCTTCGGCCACAGCCTGCTCTCTTCCTGCGCTGAGGATTTTCAGCTTCCATCCCAGAGTCAGAAAGTAAAACGTTTCACTTTGACAAAACCTGGTCCTTGTATCCGATCTGTGCTCCATTGTGGTCGGCCTTAACTTTTGACTTTGAGTTGATCTAGCGCGACAAGATTACCTCTGTTGGTGCTTACCACTTATTTTGAACTGGATTTTTGCTTTTTTGGTGGCATTTTATTTATTGAAAATTCCTCTCTTTTTCTAAATTGGTTTGGGATTTGTCTTGTGTTATGTTTTCACCTTATCACTGTTTGATTACTGCATATATACTTTACACATTGCCTCTAAGTTAAGCCTGACTGCTCGTGTGCCAAGTTACCAGAGGGTTAATCACAGGTTTATTTAAGTGACTTTTTTGGTTCACCCTGACAAGGACTGTGATTATTATTTGAGGTGGGTTCTCACTCCCCTCAAATAATACTCCAATTTCTTACAATAATTAATTTAGATCTTACACCTCAAAAGGGATTATGAAATCTCGACTGCTCCCACTATCTTAAGCAATGCTAGTTTTCAGCGTAACAGAAATTGCTGTTATTCATCTAAGATATAAAAGCATCAGGCTACCTACACTCATAGTCTGGACTTTCGGTTTTGTCTGCAATCTACACTAGACCAAGTTTTGAACGACTTTTAGATAGATATATCTAAATGGCAAGAAACATACATATTTGAAGCTTGAGATACATACACCCTAGTACTCAGGATCTTGACCGTTAGAGCTCAAAGTACACTGAGCTGGAGCCCAAGACATGTAATGCCTAGCACTCTATAGCCCACAATAAGCAAAGCCAGAACAGAAGATACACTCAGCTCGAGACCAAGATTTACACAGCCCTGAACACAAGATGTGAACAGTCCGAGTATCAAGATTCACACAACACAGAGCTTAAGGTTAACAGACCATAGCTGAAGATAAATGCAGTTAGAGTCAAGGATGCATGAACACCATAGCTAAAATACTCACAGCACAACAGCAAAGAGCTCAAGCTATACACAGCTGGAGCTTAAAACAGACATAGCTCACTCACAGTTCAAAAGACACAGCAGAGAGTTCAAGGGACCACCCTCACCCAAATCTATAACACAAGATTTGTACATTTCAGAGCTTAAGTTACACAAGCTAGAAAACAAGAAACATACAACTAGCCCTCAAGATGTAACCAGTCCTGAGTCCAGGATATGCACATTTACAGCTTACGGTGCTCACAGCTCAGGGCATAAGATACATATGTCTAAAACACACAAAGTCTGGAACACTTTTTGTACATCAGAGTTAAAGATGCATACAGCCCAAGTAACAGTGGAACACAGCCACCTGAAGCTTAAAATGTGCACAGCTAGATTTCAAGTTACACATACACTACAGCCCAATGCACATATCAGGATCTCCTGATAGCTGAATCTAGGTTAAATGAAACATTTTTCACTAAATCATGAAGGTCATGGCAAGTGTTCATGGTGAGAAAACTCACAACTAATACTGAACATATGCAGACTTCTTTTTAAAGAATGTATTTATTGTTATATATACAGTGTCATGATATCACCATGTAATAGCAATAGTCACAAACTTTACACCAGAAGAATCTTAAAAATATACCTCAGCATGACCGGAAGTGGAACATCTTACAAAAAGGTAGGTTCCGAGTTCTCAACAAATAACATTACATTAATGAAGATATACTAAAACAACTGAGGAATCCGTACAAATTACTATTAACATGCTCTGAATTTCCGACAGTAATCAGCTGGGTTTAAATAAATAAATAAATATATATATATATATATATATATTCCAATGAAAGCGTTGTCCCAAACACTCCAAAAGGACAACACACCTTGGCCACAAAGTTTCTTCAGCGTGATTTTATTTCAGCAAAGTCACCCTCGTGAGCACGAATTGGAATACCATTGGTTTCTTTACGATATCCCTCGTTCCATAAGATGGAACGACGTGTGACAATCTAAACACCGTACTTGAATAAACTAGGGGGGTTAAACCAAAATACTATAGTTAATGTACAATTTTGGTTAGAGGTTGTCCAAAGTCTCTCCTAAATAAAATATAAAAAGAGGAAGAAAAGAAATTGTTAAAAAAGAAATCTATTAAAAATGATAAATCTTATGTATACCACAGTGTGGGACAAAAATACCTTTTTGATAACAGACCATAATAGGTAAAATCAAGAGATCTAAGTTAAATACTGCATAGGTCAGTAGGGAGCGAAGTATCAACTGAAATACTATGCAAACCTATCCAGCATAACAAACAAGTCAAAATATACGCAGATAGCTCATAGAGCATGTGGTTCCTTGTGGAAGAAATTGCTCTTATACCTAAACAACTTGTGACAGGATGAAATCTTAAGGAAAGATACAAGAAGAAGTCAATGTTGTTTATTGATTCTCAGTGGACTGTTGTTTATATATTGTACATACAATACTGGTGGGGATAACCAGTGCCGGGCGTTATTCCTATTTCCCGAAGATATATATATATATATATATATATATATATATATATAAAAAAAAAACACAGGTTTCAGGTTGTTATAGTTAGGCTGACATTTCACTCGTACAAAAGCAGAGAAAGTCAGCTGTTATAGTTAGCTGGACTAACTATAACTCGCGTCCCCACAATGCACTGCTGATGACGTCACATATTACATCACTCATGAAATGGTCAGTGACATCACTGATGACATCATTGCGGGGGCGCGAGTTATTGTTAGTCCAGCTAACTATAACCGCTGAATTTCTCTGCTTTTGTATGAGTGAAATGTCAGCCTAACTATAACGTCCCTGAAACGTGTTTTTTTCAGTGAATATAAAAGGTTTTTTAAATGCTAATTCCTAACTATAACGTCCCTGAAACCTGTGTTTTTTCCAGTGAATTTGTAAGGTTTTTTTAAATGCTAATTCCTAACTATAATGTACCTGTAACCTGTGTTTTTTTTCAGTAAATATATATATATATTTTTTATATATATATGTATATATACATAGTCAAAATATACATATACATATGTAATATTTTTTTTAATATGTTTCTAATTTTTTTATTACATTTAAAAAAAAATCTAAAATATATACTTTTTAAAAATAAATATATGTATATACACATATATATATAATATATGTATTTAGATATATATATTTTTCTAAATAAAAAGATGGAGTCGCGTACCGGACGCGAATCCCTGCACATTGCAGAGTGTTAGTTCTGGATCCGCGTACAGAACGCGGCTCCAGCGTGATTTTTCACATATATATTTTTCATATATATACACAATAATAATATTAAGTTCAAGGTAAGAGGTTTGTTAAGCTAGTTACTAAACCTGTATATTAATAAATGAATCTTATTAAAACGTTTTTTTAATAGTAATTTCAGGAGTCGCGCAACGTCCGCGTACATTGCGACTACCAGATTCACGTACGGGCCGCGAATCTAACGTTTATTTTAAACAATATTATATATTAATTTAGCTTTATTTAATTTATTTGAAATAAAGAGATACAGTTATGGGTAATTAAAATAATATCAGATAGTGCTAAATATTCCTGAAATGTAAAATTGAAAGAAGTTGCGGAATCGCGTCCGGTACGCGGTGGTTACGTGTAGGGGTCACGCACCCCATGTGACCCAAAAAAAAGAAATTTCATTGGTTAAAGATCCTGTTATCCTTAAGTTTCCTAGATCCCACCCTCTTGCTTCTAATTTTGGGTGTGGTTGGCAACAGCCATACGTTTTCAGGAGCTCTCAATTTTGGAGGTGTTTTTTGGTGTTTTGAAGATTTTATATTCAATTTTTGGATATGGCAACTCTACAGGATCTGCAGGAGGAGGAGGAGATTCTCCTGGAGGAAGACGAGGAGCCACGCCTCAAAAGGTAGGAGAGTGTGGTATGGCAATTCTTCAGCATACCCGAGGGCCAGAAGAAAGTAAATGCACAAAAAGTGACATGCAACGTGTGCAAGAAGGTCACGAGGATCGGATAGAAAATATTCATGCGGTACATCATCAATGTACAAGCATCTTAAAACGATGTACGAAAATAGGCTTGCAAGAGCTGAGCTTGCAAGACTTAATGATAGGAGTCAAGATGCACAGCCTTCCACCTCAAGAGCAAGAGCTGGCGACAGGTTGGAGTCCATACCACCGACTCTACCAGATTTTGTTAAGGCTGAAATTTTTTGTCCAAAATGCATTACTGTCCTGAGCATTGGGGAACAGGTTGTCCAAACAATGATGGACACAATTAACAATCACCATTGTTAACCGCTTCGATGCTCATGACAAGACCAGCTCGTCATGAGTCACAGTGGAGCTGTGCTCATGACGAGCTGGTCTCGTCATAACGGCTGCGCGCCGCCCACGCGGGATTAATTCCCCGCCTGTGCGGGAGAATTAATGAGTGGGCGGGGTTGTGATGAGACCAGCTCGTCATGAGCACAGCTCCACTGTGACTCATGACGAGCTGGTCTCGTCACGAGCACCGCGGCGCCGCGCTCACCCCTCCGCCCCCTCGCACCCGTGGGGGAATTACCCCCGCAGGGAAGGGGTTAATCCCCCCTATTTACGCACGCAGTTATGTGCTTGTTTTTTGTTTACATTTTTATTGCTAAAATCTTAAAAATACAAAAAAACACAAAATTGTTCAAAAAAAAGAATTATAAAAGTTTTTAAAAAAGAAGAAAAAAAAACGGTTCTTACGGAACCACCTATTCTGATTTAAAAAAGAAAAGCTATATGTTGCATGAATACATGAGTCAATGGATAGTGTCTGTGTGATTGCATGAGTGCTTACGTAGAGTCTGAGTGATTGGATGAGTAAATGAGTAGAGTTTGAGTGAATGTATGAGTGCAATATTAGTGGTTGTCTGATTGTATAACTGAATGGATAGTGCCTGAGTGATTGGAAGAATGTGTGAATAGTGCTTGGCTGGTTGGATAACTACATAAGTACTGCGTGGCTCATTAGGTAGTGTATGGTAAGTGTCTGTGTGATTGGCTAAATGCATGGGTACTGCCTCAATGATTGCATGATTGCATGGACAGTGCCTGAGAGAATGGATGAGTGCATAGGTAGTGCCTGGATGAATGGGTGAGTGCAAGGGTAGTGCCTGGGTGATTCGATGTGTACATGGGTAGTGCCTGGGACAATGGATGAGTGCATGGACAATGCCTGAGTGAATGGGTGAGTGCATGGGTAGTGCCTGAGTGAATAGTTGAGTGCAAGAGTAGTGCCCGGGTGATTGCATGACTGCATGGGTAATGCCTGAGTGATTTGATTTGTGTATAGGTAGTGCCTCCTTGATTGCATGAGTGTATGGGTAGTGCCTGAGTGAATGGAGGAGTGCATGGGTACTCCCTCAGTGACTTCATGAGTGCAAGGATAATGTCTGGGTGCTTAGATCAGGGCATGGGTAGTGCCTGAGTAAAATAATGACTGCAAAAGTAGTGTCTGAGTCATTGGATGAGTGCAAGAGTAGTGCCTGGGTGATTGCATAAGCAGATGGGTAGTGTCTGGGTGATTGCATTAGTGCAGTGGTAGTGCCTGGGTGATTTGACGAGTGTATGGGAGGTGCCTGAGTGGAAGGATGGATGCAAGGCTAATGCCTGGGTCATTGAAAGAGTGCATGGGTAGTGCTTGCAGGAGTGATGAGTGCATGGGTAGTACCTGAGTGAATGGTTGAGTGCAAGAGTAATACCTGAGTGATTCCATGAGTGGATGGGTAGTGTCTGGGTGATTGCATGAGTGCAGTGGTAGTGCCTGGGTGATTGGATGAGTGTATGGGCAGTGCCGGAGTGGAAGAATGAATGCGAGGCTAATGCCTGGGTCATTGAAAGAGTGCATGGGTAGTGCTTGAGGGAGTGAATGAGTGCAAGAGTAGTACCTGAGTGATTGCATGAGTGGATGGGTAGGGTCTAGGTGATTGCATGAGGGCAGCGGTAGTGCCTGGGTGATTGGATGAGGGTATGAGTAGTGCTTGAGTGGAAGGATGAGTGCAAGAGTAATGCCTGGGTCATTGGATGAGTGCATAGGTAGTGCCTGAGTGAATGGATGAGTGCATGGGTAGTGCCTGAGTGAATGGTTGAGTTCAAAAGTACTACCTGAGTGATTGCATAAGTACATGGGTAGTGCCTGGGTGATTGCATGAGTGCAGGGGTAGTGCCTGGGTGATTGGATGAGTGCATGAGAAGTACCTGAGTGAAAGTATGAGTGCAAGGCTAATGCCTGGGTCATTGAAAGAGTGCATGGGTAGTGCTTGAGGGAGTGAATGAGTGCACGGGTAGTACCTCAGTAAATGGTTGAGTGCAAGAGTAGTACCTGAGTAATTGCATGAGTTGATGGGTAGTATCTGGGTGATTGCATGAGTGCAGTGGTAGTGCCTAGGTGATTTGATGAGTGTATAGGTAGTGCCTGAGTGGAAGGATGGTTGCTGCAGGGCTAATGCCTGGGTCATTGAAAGAGTACATGGGTAGTGCTTGAGGGAGTGAATGAGTGCATGGGTAGTACCTGAGTGAATAGTTGAGTGCAAGAGTAGTGCCTGAGTGATTGCATGAGTAGATGGTTAGTGTCTGGGTAATTGCATGAGTGCAGTGGTAGTGCCTGGGTGATTGGATGAGTGTATGGGAAGTGCCTGAGTGGAAGGATGGATGCAAGGCTAATGCCTGGGTCATTGGATGAGTGCATGGGTAGTGCCTTGGAGAATGCATGAGTGCATGAGTAGTGCCTCAGTGAATGATTGAGTGGAAGAGTATTGCATGAGTGCAGGGGTACTGCTTAAGTTATTGGATCAGTGCATGGGTAGTGCCTGAGTAAAATAATGACTGGAAGAGTAATGCCTCGGTCATTGGATGACTGCATGGTTAGTGCCTGAGTGAATTTATGAGTGCATGTGTAGTGCCTGAGTGAATCAATGAGTGCATAGGTAGTGTTTGAGGGAATGGTTGAGTGCAAGAGTAGAACCTGAGTGATTGCATGAGTGCATCACTAGTGCATGGGTGATTGCATGACTGCAGGGGTAGTATCTGGGTGATTTGATGAGTGTATCAAAAGTACCTGAGTGAAATTATGAGTGCAAGGGTAATACCTGGATCATTGGATGAGTGCATGGGTAGTGCCTGAGTGAATGAATGAGTGCATGGGTAGTGCCTGAGTGAATGGTTGAGTGGAAAAGTAGTGTTTAGGTGATTGCATGAGTGCATCAGTAGTGCCTAGGTGATTGCATAAGCGCAGCGGTACTGCCTGGATAATTGAATGAGTACATGGGTAGTGCCTGTGTAAAAGAAAGAATACAAGGGTAATGATTGTATTTTGCTATTAGTGCAAAACTTGTGCTTCAGAGAATGCATAAGTGCATGCGTAGTGTCTACGTGAAAGGATGACTGCCTGCTTGATTACATGAGCAACATAATGATAATTTTCAAGTAGTCTAAAGGATCAACATTATTTATATTAGAAAGAAATAACATATAATTAAACTTAAAACATTTTTTCACATTATCATGCATATTATATTATGTATGCTTACCTTTTAAATTATTTAGATACCTTACTCAGTAGAAATATTTTAGAGTAGTATTGTCGTAAACAGCATTAAAACTCTTCTCAAACTTCAACACTAACTACTATAAAGAAGAAGAAAAACTGTTATTTAATGATAATATATTACTGAAATTGTAAGATTGTATTTTCAGCAACTCAACATAAATTTAGAATTAGATAACATTTTCAGATTCCCTTTAAGCGGGGAAAAACAATCAAATTGATTGTAGAAAAAACCCCGAAATCATCATAAAGCATCATTTTCAATATGTGTAGCTATGTGCTTTTCTATCTACACTTTGTTAATTATTTTCTTCCTCTACATGAACTCTATTATTTATCTCAAATAAATTTGCCAATATATAGACTCTCATTTACATCTGGTACAAAATAGACAACACCTATATAAACTATTTCCTTTTAAACAGAATTTTCCAAATGCAAAATCAATTACCGCAAATAATAATCCAAACACTAATTATAAATACTAATAGTTTGCATTCCTGTTTAGTTTCTGTTCACATCTTCCCAATTGGCCGAATGATGTACTCAAAACTTTGGCTTCAAAAATAACAAATATGAACTTGGTAATTCATAAGGCAATTTAGGTTTAACTTCCAAGTGGGCATCATTGTAATGTGTCCATCCTTTATTACACTTCAAATACACAGTATAGTGTCCAGATGTTGTAGTAGGTCCATCATGGAAAAGAATAGCCACTGCTATACAAGTTCTTCCTGAAATAGATATTTGACTTGCATAAAAATGTTTTAATTTTAGTTTCCAGTTTTCTTCAATTTGCTCTACAACGTTGTAGTATTAAAATTGGATATTTTCTAAATCTTTCTATATGTAATGTAGACAACATCTCTGATCTACAATGTGAACATTTCATGTCATGATTGGCTGTTTTTATCAATTTGTTAAAAGGTACTGATTTGCAGTCTGGTATCGTCAAGTACATGAATCGTTCTGTTTGTATTTCAGTGATGGTAGTAAATGAACACTCTTCACATTTATGATCCCATCTGTAACTTAGTCCAAATACGTTTTCAATCTATATTCCTTCATGTTCTAATACTCCAAGCATAAGCATTAGAAATTCTTGTGCATCTTGTTGTACATTAAGAGTAGGGCTCCCGGTTTTATGGTATTTATTTTTTTGACATTTCCGTCTGTATTTTTCCATATTTATTTTTTGTCAACTTTATCTGTATTTATCCATATTTATTATGGGTTTTGTGAAAAAATAAAGCTGAAAATTGTATATTTCCACATTTATTTAACCAATAAATATGCAGTCATGCTCAAATGCCTGCCAGGTTTCAGTGATATGAACACCTGCAGAAGATAAATCAATGCACTTATATGACAATATGCACATTTCAGTATCAGCCTTGTGCATATCTACTGCTGTTTAAGCCTCTTTACTAAAATTCCTTTTTGTTAAACCCCCTTACCTTTCAATCCAGACAGTTATTGGCCTGGCAGTCATCGCAAAGTGTATTTAGAATCATTCAAAAAGCACCCAATTACCATTTTTATCCACATTTAAAAATGAATACAGACAAGAAAATAAATGGTTTTCTGTCTGTATCTATCTGTAAAAATCAGTAAAAACGGAAAACAGGGAGCCTTAATTAAGAGTATATGTTAATGAACCAGTACATATATCCAAAACTGTTGAAGTACATAATGTAATAAAGAACAGAATCTTTTTTTATGATTTCCCATGACTTCACTATGAAGATCTTCTAGATAAAACACAACATTCAGAATCACATTAGCATAGCAGTTGATACCTGAACTATTTTCCAACTGGTATCCATCAATCTCATCAACAGTTTCCTTCTTCTTTTTCTTAACACCTTCAGGTTTTTCTTCATTTGTTTTCTTTTTTGAAACTCAATTCCATCTTTGACATATTTCCGTTTTGGACACACTATACGTTTCTCATATATGAGATATTTACCTAAATCAAGAGCATAAAGTCTTCTTAAACGATTATACTCTCTTACACAATTTGCATCAGCACTAACCTTTTTCTCATCGAAATCTATCAAATACAAACCAGACTATGTTCTTACTCGAGATAATGCAACATATGCCATTCCCTCTTTGAACACTGTACTTCCGATATTTACAAATCACTGTCTATACTTAAACCTTGAGATTTATGAATAGTTAGTGCATATGCTAAGGACAGAGGAAAACTGTTTTCTGCGAACATACAAATCTTTTACATGCAAAAAACATACAACACAACGCCCAATCTGTCTTATCTCTTTAATCTGATCAAAATTTATAATAAAAAATTGTATTCCATCTCTGTTCTGAAATTTTACAAAATCAACAATTTTTCCCATTGCTCTATTTACTAAACCGTATTCTACATTCAAATTACGCCGTAAAATTACCCGACAATTTATACATACATGTAAAGTCTTTTCTAAGCCTGCAGTGTTAGATGCAAACTTTTCTCTGTGAGAAGAATAGTCACTCCATGGTGTTCAATTTTGTCAATAGCTTCAACTTCCACTATTTCCTGTTTTTCCAGTTTCAAAAGTTCTTGATTGATGTAGAACACTCTTGCAGTGGAGGCATTAGGCAAACAATAGACTTCTTTTCTCCAAGCTTATTGTACATTATTTCTGCCGCTGTGTTTCCAGTTGTAAACAAGTTCCTTAGTAGCCGACTTTCTAAAGCTTGTTTACCATGTTTCGTCAAGATACCAATTCTTATATCTTGAAAATTATTTCCATAATTTTCATCACTTGCTTGTCGCATATTCTTAATAAGTTCTTTATATTCAAAATATAACCAAATTTTCACATTTCAAATACTTCCCAAAGATTTCCTAGTGTATTCATGGAAAAGTGTTTTAAAAACAGGTTGTCCTTTTACAGGAGTAAGTTGTAGTAGATCTCCGAATACAATTAAATGTTTTCCTCCAAACAGAACATCGTAATCTGTTTTTAAAATCTGTTGCATTCTCAAATGTACAAAGGCAAGCATTAAGTTTGAGACCATGCTCACCTCATCAATGATTAAAAGTTTCATTTTCTTCAGAACTTTTGACACTTCATAACAAGCTTCTCCAGATAGCGTCTGATATTCCAATTTATTATCATGTTGAACTGGTAGCATAAGTAATCAATGTAAAGTAATCCCTTTAATGTTGTGTGCTGCTAATCCAGTTGGAGCTGTTACAAAACAAGATAAATGTGATTCTGTAGTTTTGTGTAGATAACTGGTCAAAACTTTAATTAAGAAACCTTTTTCTGTTCCAGCTTGACCGCTGATGTACATTAGAATAGGTTTAAATGATGAGCATTGGCATTCTTTTTTTTCATGTAGCAAACCATGTTGTATCTGTTCTTTCACTTGTAGATATATTTCTTTCTGTTCAATATTTAGTTGTTCTTCTAAGTTTTCCAACTGAATAATATCCTGTTGTGCTTGTTGCTTTGCAGTTTCTACCTCATTCATGGCTATTGCTGTTTCATTTTCGATAATTGGTTGTCCCAGTGGATCTTGACTCAGTGGTCCAGAACTTTGACTATCTTGAGAACTTTCTCTCGCTATTTCTGCTGCAATATTATTTTCTTGTTCAATCTCATCTTTTAACATTTGTAGATATATAGGAAAAATTGTGCACTGAATACTATTTTTATTTGCATTAAAAGAATATTCATAGCAGTTGAATTCTCCAAGTAATTCCATTTCACTACGCCAAGGCTTGAACAGTTGCAGAAGTGCATAATAGAAAAAGTCCCTCTTATCTGGACTTTCGGAACTAAGTTTTCTATGGTTAATAAGATTTCCTTTGGCATGTTTTACCAAACATCCGTCACATCCAATTACTACAGTAACTTTTCTTCTAAAGCTGTTGTGTTGAAGTATTTCATACAGACATAGATTTTCACGATGTGGACTCCTTTTCGGATCCCATGTATCCAACATATTAGTTTTAACAATATCAGTACTTTCTGGTTCATTCACTGCTAAGTATTCGATTTCTTGTAATGATTTCAATACTCTATATCGTGTGGCGGCCAGACCTAGACTTACCCAAATGATTCCTCTTGACTCTAAATATAAACTTGCAGAGCTCAAGTGATCCGAACATTCATAGGATCCAATCTCTCGATGGGAAAGCATTTTCAAGCTGAAGCTGTACAATTTCTTGCTAAGACTCTTTTCTTGTGAAATTTCTTCCCACATTTCTTTCATCTCTGTCTTTTCAGATTTGGGTATATACGATGTAACATAGCAAGCAACAGCAATTGAATTATCTGCAACATATTGAATATCCATATTTGCATTCCAAATTTTCAAAATCACTGGATTGTAGTCATTAATATACTTTGAATCATCTGTTCTTTTTAAGTTGTATGTATTCCTTGGAGATTTCCGAGTTATTGTATGACTTACTGCTGACATAAAACTATTTACTCTTTTTTTAGAAATTATTGGACGTGGGAATCCAAAACGACATTTTGTATACAATTTCCCTTTAGACTTGTAGTTTCGTCGACAGTATTTTCCACATCAATGACTTTAAAACCGTAAAACTTGTTGTCTCATCTTTTTCTCCTCCTTCTCTTGGAATGCCACAGGTAACATACTCTTCGATAAAAGACAAAACCCTTTCCTCAGTATCTGTTCCAAATTTTAGAGCATTCTTGAGCCCTAATAGCATGTGTATATGAGGAGCACCTCTGGCTTGGTACTCCTTTCTCCAAAAGAAATCTGTTACCTCTCCAAGAGGTGGAATATTTTTATTGCAGATAAATGACTTCATAGCTTGAAACCTATGGTTAAAATACCTGCAGACATTTACAGGATCCAATGAACAGAGTTCTCCAGCTGTCTTCAATTCAATGTTTTTAACATTTGAATTTGCTTCTCGCATAAATTCAAGTAAATCTTCCCACGCATATTCAGCACAGCTAAGTATTACAAACCATGTAGGAGTACCTGAGTTTCATAACATACATTTAAGTTCTCCGTGATGACGATACCAATACTCATTGGCACCATGCTGACACGCCATCAAATTAACTGAGATTCTAAATATTCATCTCTTTGTTGAACTTTCTCCATGAATTCCTTTGCAGAAACATGTGGAAGATGAACTCCTGTTTTTAATATGTGATTCACTGCATATGAAAGGGCAGACAAGGCACTTTCAAACAGAAGATGAAATATATATGGAATGCACTGTTGAAATCTTGGATCTTCAGAGTACAATCTTGTAGAGCGATATTCTGGAGCTGTAATCTGTACAGCTCGCTCATCAAATCGTCCACCTTCTCCAGTGGGGAAGAACTGTGGAAAACAACGAGCTTCTAAACTTTTTTCCCATACACTCATGGGAGTTCCCTTTGCTTTCTTCCTTTGAAATAATTCAATACTGTTTTCTATCACTTCTTTTGAATGTAGAGGATGTATAGTGTAATGTTCATAAATCTCTTCACTCCTAGACTTGTCCACTTCTTCTATTTGGCCACTTGAAATTTCTGTTTCATCTTCAAAGCATATTACCTGTTCATCAACATTTACATTCTTATAATAAATATTTGCTTTGCACCAGATATAATGTAGCCTTTTGAAGTTTATTAAAATCTACAAACTCTTGCCATATTTTTTGTCTCTTTGTTGGTACACCATTAACTAAAACAACTACTGCTTCATTTTCCTCCCTGTCTACACCAACAATTTGAATATTTTTCTTAAAATCTAAAGGTAAGTACACAACTCTTCCTTTGAGACCTCTTTGTAAATCTGTTGGTGGCAGCTTACCCGTTTTAGGCTCCATATGAACTAGAGCCTGAAATGGGTGCACAGATTGAATAAGAATGGACTCATATGCATTCAAATCTGCCAGTTCCTGCGGAATAGCTGCCAGCTCTAACTTGTTATGTACTGCTCTAGCTGGCATTTTGTTCTCTTCTAATTTGTTGTAACAATTTTTACAAATAAGTTGATCAGTAGCCAACTCAAACTGACCTTCTAACAAAACATAGGCACCAAATTGCTGCCATTTATCATTGTTTTCCTTTTCACTTTTCAAATATAAATCATGATTCCTAATTTGATTTCTATAGTGAGTACGTCGACAACAAATACAAACATAGTTTTTTTTTTTTAGATTAAACTGTCTCAAACTTTGTAATTTCCTCTGCAAACTCATCAATACTAATATCTTCAACCTGTTCTTCAACACCTACACTTATCAAGCTCGCACTTTCTATACACTCCTCTTGTGAACCAAAAAAACGAAACTGTATATCATCACAAACGTTTTGTACATCTGATAGTGAACCATGCAAAAGAGCTGTGTTCATTTCACTTAAACATAATGCAGGAGTTTTTACATAGTAAAGTCTCCTTACTAACTTCCGCATTTCTGAGTGGTGTACTGCTAACATTCTTAAATGATGAAAAGTACTTTTAACATAACATGTGTATTTGTAAAGCGCACGTTTACCCTTGGGTATCTTGGCGCTGAATAACAGATGCTTTTTTGTTACCCAACTCCAGGGTACTCATTTTATTGACCTCAGATAGCTGAAAGGCTGAGTGGACCTGCCAGGATTTGAACCTGTGACCACGAGGTCAAACACAGGCCCCTGTAGTGGATGCATTAGTCTACTGAGCCACCAGACACACTTTTCTTGAAAGACAAGCCAGAGAATGACCCTGCAACTTAGTCTATTTTCTTATTTTACATGGACCTAGTCCTTTTAACATCTTAATCTTATGTTTTAGACTTTTTTTGTATTCTCTCATAAAAAAATTCACAATATGTCAATAGATTCCTGTCGAATACTCCAAATACTGCTACAATCCCACTTATATACAGGAGCTTGTGTATGCTTCCCTTGAACTTCTTCAGCTATTACTTCTTCCACACTCCTAACAACCATTTTTTCTTTTGGAGTGGGACAACCATCTTTCATCTCATTGCATCGAACACTAGTATCAACTGCATGCACTAAAGTGTTCTGTTGAAAATAGCTTTCTTCATTAAAGAAAGGCTCAGTACTGGAAGTGTGCTTCCATTCACCAGTAAAAGTTTTACGAAAGTTACTTCTATTAACCAGTCTTTTTCTTTTTCTTTTCTCCTTCATAAACACCATTGTTTTATCCAATGTCCTCATTCTCTTCAATATCAATATAAATAATTTTTGTTTCACTTCAAAAGCAGTATCTACTACACTTTCAATGTGTTGCTTCTTCTTATACGCTGCTGATCTTTTTTTAATACTTTTTACAATGTTTTAATAAATTTTGAATTACTCTACTTCGAATCATTCGTATACGTATCTGTTTAAATAGTTTTTCTCTTCTTTTAACGTGTTGTTTTTCCAAAAACTAATTTTTTTTTTAACCATTAAAAAATCTTCTTTTCCTTCTGCTTTGTTGTAAAACTTTCCATGTTCTTTCATTATTATTCTCTTTCTTTAATCTCTCTGCTACTGTGTTAAGAAACTGTTTACTGCTCCTACCAGAACAGACTTTATCCTTGGTAAGATTTTTGTCATTTCTAATACACTCTTTTTTACTTTTGTTTAAGTAGATCTGTTTTTTTGTTGTCTTCTCTTTTCATGTCTTCTTGCCATCTTCAGTTTGTGATCCAAACAAAATAATTTTCTAAAAAACAAAGAACAGTTTCAGTAGTTTGTTACATGAATTAACAATTTTAAATTAATTACATATCAATATTCATATTAACTAGTAAGCAATTACTTACAATTACATTGCTATTCTCTTTATTACAAAAAAACAAAATTGTAGAAACAAGCAAGAGAACTGCAGAAAGAGGAAAAAAGGTGCTAAAGAGAAAGAAAGGGAGAGAAAGAAGAAAAAAGTTTAGAAACACCAAAAAGAAATACACAAATAAGAACACAGCTACGAAAAAATGTGAGAAATACAGAAAGAGGCAACACAGGTGCACAAAGAGATAATAAGGGATGCACAAATAAACAACAGAGGTGCACAAACATGCAAGAGAAGTGCACCAAGAGACAAGAGAGATGCAGAAACAGGCAAGAGGATAAACATCCTTTACCACGACTGCGTTACAATGCATGTCACTACCCTGCACTTTTTACTCCGCAGAAACTTTTACAATCCAGGGCTTTACACTGCAAACCATTACAACGCATTTCCCATTCCAACACCCCGGTGGAGTTAGAATAGTAAATTGCGTTGTAATGGACTATGCGTTGTAATGGATTGCGGTGCAAAGCGCTGCATTGTAAAAGTTTCTGCAGAGTAAAAAATGCAGAGTAATGACACGCGTTGTAAATGCATGCGGGGTAAAGTGTCATATTCGGCAAGTGAAGTGCAAAACAGGAAAGAAGGATGCACAAAGAGGCAAGAGGGGTGCAAAAAGAAGCAAGACAGGTGCAGAAAGAGAAAAGAGAAATGCTCAAAGAGGCAAGAGAAGTGCAGAAAGAGAGAAGAGGAATGCAGAAAGAGACAACATGGGTGCAAAAAGAGACGAGATGAGTGCCAAAAGAACCAAGAGAGATGCAGAAAGAGATAAGACAAGTGTAGAAAGAAGCAACAGATGTGCACAAAAAGGCAAGAGAAGTGCATAAAGAATGAAGAGATGCACAGAAAGGAAAGTGAGGTGCAGAAAGACAGAAGACAAGTGCAGAAACACGTAACAGAGGTTTAGAAAGAAGCAAAAGAGCTGCAGAAAGGAGAAAAAGAGCTGCAGAAAGAAGCAAAAGAGGTGCAGAAAGAAACAAGAGAAGTGCACAAAGAAGCAAGAGAGGTGCAGAACAGACAAGAAGGATGCAGAAGGAATCAAGAGAAGTGCAGAAAGAAGCAAGACAACTCCAGAAATTCAAAACAGCAATCTTTCAACTGTTACTGTTGTAATGTCTCACCATATTCTTGAAAACATGCATGCATGCGTCTCTACCTTTCAGTGGATGCATCATAAAAATAGTAGTATACCTGTACTACACCACGTGTAGCATGTTCAGATGCATAACACATATGAGAATACGTTTGCAAGTAGACACATACCTCAGTCACAATACCATGCAGACCTTTAAACTTGACAAACTGCCCTTCCCATTCCAAGCAAACACCTAAAATTATACGGCATACTCCAATGATACCTTTCCACAGACTCATACGAAGTAGCCTAATCACTAATCCCTCTGCCAGCATGTCTTAAACCTCACTTTCCCCTACACCTTCATTATTCAGCAACTACTCAGAGTGTTGGGCATAGCCAAATATAAAGCAGCAACCCTTTGCATATCTCTGTTGTAAGTCTCACCATATTCCTGAAAGCATGCATGCATGTCTCTGTACCTTTTGCTAGTGGTATCATATTCAACTAAAACATACAAACATATGTATATCTGTGTTTTACAGGTCTATCATCTTCAGATGCATAATACATATGAGATTACATGTGCCTTTTGCTACTGGCATCATACATAAAAGAGACATACAAATAGATGTATACCTGTGTTTTATAGGTCTAGCATCTTCAGGAGCATAACATGTGTGTAAATACATGTACAAGTACAGACATACCTCAGTCACAAGTCCATGCAGTCCTTTCAACTTGAAAGACAGCACTTCCCATTTCAAGCAGATACCTAAATTTATATGGCGTACTTGAAGTGTACCTTTCCACATACTCATACAAAGTAGTCTAATCACTAATCCCTCTGTCAGCATGTCTTAAACCTCACTTTTCTCTTGCAGCCTCACTATTCAGCGACTACTCAGACTGTTGGGCCTAGCCAAATGTAAAGCAGCAACCCTTTGCATGTCACTGTTGTAAGTCTCACCATATTCCAGAAAACATGCATTCATGTGTCTATGCCTTTTGCTAGTGGCATCAAACATAAAGAGACATACAAATACATGTATACCTATGTTTTATAGGTCTAGCATCTTCAGGTGAATAACACGTGTGAAAATAAATGTACAAGTACAGACATACCTCAGTCACAAGTCCATGCAGTCTTTTCAACTTGACATACTGCACTTCCCATTTCAAGCAGATACCTAAATTTATATGGCGTACTTCAAGTGTAGGTTTCGACAGACACATACAAAGTAGTCTAATCACTAATCTCTCTGTCAGCATGTCTTAAACCTCACTTTTCTCTTGCAGCTTCACTATTCAGCAACTACTCAGAGTGTTGGGCCTAGAAAATGTAAAGCAACAACCCTTCGCATGTCACTGTTGTAAGTCTCACCATATTCGTAAAAACATGCATCCATGTGTCTGTGCCTTTTGCTAGTGGCATCAAACATAAAAGAAACATACAAATAGATATATATCTGTGTTTTATAGCTCTAGCATCTTGAGATGCAGAATACATATGAAAATACATGTACAAGTAGAGACATACCTCAGCCACAAGACCATGAAGTCCTTTAAACTTGACAGCCTGCACTTCCCATTTCAAGCAGATACCTAAATTCATACGGCGTACTTGAAGTCTACCTTTCCACAGACTCATACAAAGTAGCCTAATCACTAATCCCTCTACCAGCATGTATTAAACCTCACTTTTCTCATGCAGCTTCACTATTCAGCGACTACTCAGAGTGTTGGGCCTAGCCAAAAGTAAAGCAGCAACCATTCGCATGTCACTGTTGTAAGTCTCACCATATTCCAGAAAACATGCATTCATGTGTCTGTGCCTTTTGCTAGTGGCATCAAACATAAAAGAAACATACAAATAGATGTATACCTGTGTTTTATAGGTCTAGCATCTTCAGGTGCATAACATGTTAAAAATAAATGTACAAGTACAGACATACCTCAGTCACAAGACCATGAAGTCCTTTAAACTTGACAGCCTGCACTTCCCATTTCAAGCGGATACCTAAATTTATACGGCGTACTTGAAGTCTACCTTTCCACAGACTCATACAAAGTAGCCTAATCACTAATCCCTCTACCAGCATGTCTTAAACCTCACTTTTCTCTTTCAGCCTCACTATTCAGTGACTACTCAGAGTGTTGGGCCTAGCCAAATATAAAGCAGCAACCCTTCGCATGTCACTATTGTAAGTCTCACCATAATCCTGAAAACATGCATTCATGTGTCTGTAACTTTTGCTAGTGGTATCAAACATAAAAGAGACATACAAATACATGTATACCTATGTTTTATAGGTCTAGCATCTTCAGGTACATAACACGTGTGAAAATACATGTACAAGTACAGACATACCTCAGTCACAAGTCCATGCAGTCTTTTCAACTTGACATACTGCACTTCCCATTTCAAGCAGATACCTACATTTATATGGCGTACTTCAGTGTAGGTTTCGACAGACTCATACAAAGTTGTCTAATCTCTAATCCCTCTGTTAGCATGTCTTAAACCTCACTTTTCTCTTGCAGCCTCACTATTCAGGGACTACTCAGAGTGTTGGGTCTAGCCAAATGTAAAGCAGCAACCCTTCGCATGTCATTGTTGTAACTCTCATCATATTCCTGAAAACATGCATTCATGTGTCTCTGCCTTTTGCTAGTGGCATCAAACATAAAAGAAACATACAAGTAGACGTATACCTGTGTTTTATAGGTCTAGCATCTTCAGGTGCATAACATGTTAAAAATACATGTACAAGTACAGACATACCTCAGTCACAATTCCATGCAGTCCTTTCAACTTGACATACTGCACTCCCCATTTCAAGCAGATACCTACATTTATACAGCGTACTTGAAGTGTACCTTTCCAGAAACTCATACAAAGTAGCCTAATCACTAATCCATCTGCCAGCATGTCTTAAACCTCACTTTTCTCTTGCAGCTTCACTATTCAGCGACGACTCAGAGTGTTGGTCTTAGCGAAATATAATCAAGCAACCCTTTACATGTCTCTGTTATAAGTCTCACCATATTCCTGAAAGCATGCATGCAAGTCTCTGTACCTTTTACTAGTGGTATCATATTCAACTAAAACATACAAACAGATGTATATCTGTGTTTTATAGGTCTATCATCTTGAGATGCATAATACATATGAGATTACATGTGCGAGTAGAGACATACCTCGGTCACAAGACCATGCAGACCTTAAAACTTGACAGACGGAACTTCCCATTTCAAAGAGACACCTAAAATAATGCGGCATACTTCAACTGTAGCTTTCCACAAACTGATACAAACTACTATAATCACTAATCAATCTACCAATGTACACATATTACTATGCACAAACTATTTAAATCATTTCAGTACAATAAAACAAACTACAATACACATCTGTACATTTCGCAATATATTTCAAACATCACACTTCTCTATTAATTTCAAAACTTTGAAAATAATGCTTTTCAAATCTAAAAATATCACTACAAAGAGTGAAGCACTATTACATAATACTCAACACACGTTACAAATGTGTAACTCACCTCTGTAATAGTATTGCAAAATATGAAATATCAGAAACTCATAAAAAAGATTTTCTTTCTCACACAATAAATATAATGCAGCACTCTCAACAAGGTAAAACCAGTAATGTCAAACTCTCCCTCTCTTTCTCCACACAAATAAATGTAAGTCACAAATCAAATTCCTTCCTACATTATTTCAAATTGTGAAACACATTTCTATTGGTTAGACATATTAACCCTTTCTAACTGTCTTCTAAAAGTGCCCAAACTGGTTCTGTAATTTACAGGAGTTGCGACTCCACCGCGGTGCCGGAGTGTAGCGTCGCGTTGGAGCCGCGAACCCTTAAGGGAGTTCAAAAACCTATTTCCAATAATACTAGTATTATTTTTTAACATCACCCTACTTCTAAACATAGTACTGATTTGGGAAAACTTACTGTAGTAGCATATCACTTATATATAAGTTAGGATTTCATATTTTAAAACCACAGTTAAGTTTCAACCCTTGCCCCCATTCGGCTTAATCCTAGTTTCCATAGTAACACTTTCTGCAACATTGAACTGTACCAGAAGGTCGCAAGTTCACCATGGTTTCAAGTTCAGCACACCAGCTTACTAATGCAAATAGCAGGTGTGGTTGACTTTTGCAAAATATTAGCTTATCCTATCTACTGTACCTTTCAAACATTTTCCTATAACCAATCAGAAACATGCTTCTTGAGCAAAATAACATGCATCCTATTTTTGAGGGCACAATGTTGATAAACAGCCAATCACTTATCTGCTTTTTTCAAAAACAGCATCTTCTCCACCATTTTAGATACCTCTCATTCTACCAAATGACTACCTGAGCTACAGACATCTTTTCATTCCTTCCAGACATCCCTTCAAGATGCTTACAGTATGGATTGCAGGGCACAGCTTTGTTTTCTGGTGCAAAAGGTTTGCTGAACACAGAGGTATTGACAAAGACCTAGGCTTGGAAAATGTGGATATTAAATGGTTTGCACAGAGAGGAATAAAGTGGCACCAATTGATGCCTTTGGTTAAAACCTTTTTGCATCTCCGACCCCCTGACCTCATGATTGTGCACTATGGTGGCAATGACCTAGGCACATTGACTGGGGTTGGGTTGGAAATGCTAATGAAGGATACCTTTGCACAATTGATGTTGCTTTTGCCTAAAACTGTCTTTGTATATTCTAATATATGCCGAAGACAAAAATGGAAGTGGTCAAATCAATTCTGCCCACAGATTGAGAAAGCTAGGAAAAATGTCAATAAAGATGTTTCTGCTTACCTTAGAGATCATAAGATGGGCTCCATCTATAACAACAATCTACATTTTGATATGCATGACATCTACAGAAGTGATGGAGTTCATTTCACAGATGAAGGAAACAGAGTTTTTCTCAACAACCTCAAGCTGTGCATCCGCACTTACATGTAGCTCAAACAGAGTCATAATAAAAACAACGGCTCTTTTTAGAGCCAACCTATAACCCAACACTGAATCTGATTTATTTTTTAACATACATACTCTTTTTAAATATTTTCCGGATTCGCAAACCCGTCGCAACTCCAAAAAAGAAAAAGCACGAATTCAATGTACTACAACACAATACACTTTTCAAATTGAACTTTTAATTTTAATTTTTTTATATTATGTCTAACTCTATCAAATTGATGTGATTATTAAATTCAATCTCACTAGCTCTATAAAAAAACTACATAAATGCAACACTACCTTCTGAATTATATACTATTAAATTATTTATTTAAGGTGGATCCACGAATCCACCACGACGTTACACAGGGGCCGCGCTAAGAGCCGCGATGGGGTCGCGACTCCTACCACAAAAGAAAAAAAAATCATTAATACCTCCTAGTTACATTGCCCGATATTGGCCCCGGGGACCCCATCCCCCGGGGCCTGGCCATTTACAAAAAAAAAAAGAGGAGAGGGGCCGCTTGACCACCCTCTCCTGGGCCATTTTGGGCCCCGAGGACCCCATCCCCCGGGGCTTGCCCAACTCTTTTTTTTTTTTTTAAAGAATAGGGGGGCCAGAGCGGACCCCCAACCAGGGCCATTTCCGGCCCCGGAGACCCCATACCCTGGGACCTGGCCTCTACTTTTTCTAAAAAAAGCATTTTGGAGTAGGGCCGCACAGCTCCCCTCCTGAGGCCTATATAGCCCCGGGGACCCCATCCCCCGGGGCATGGCCAATACTTAAAAAAAAAAAAATGGGTAGGGGGCCTGCATTGCCCCACTACCCCGGCCATTTTGGGCCCCAGGGACCCCATCCCCGGCCTCTTAGTGGAGACCACGGGGAGCCCCAATGCCCCCGCGGGCCCTGCCAGCTCCCCGCCTCCTGCGAGAGCCGGCATTACTTTTGGGCAAAGGAAGCTGCTAACATGCAGTTCTCTTTGCCCAAAAGCAATTCTGCTTCACTTCAGGGAACCGAGAGCAGGTTTCCTGCTCTCGCTTCCACGAAGCGAAGCAGAAGTTTGCTATGACAGGGCAGGAGCAGTGCTCCCGCACTGCCATAGCAAACTGCAATGTTGCGCGGTTGGGCACCCCGGACATTGCTGGAGCCAACCCTGGGGGGTAGCGGTCCCCAGGGCCATGGAGGGCTCCTGGAGGGGGGCCGTGTATATATATATATTTTTTTTTATGCACGTTTTTTTTAAATAAATGGTTTTTATTAATTTTGACAAAGTAACATCCAGAACATTTGCATAATAATCGGAGTATACTTTTGACAATACAAATGACCGTGTATATATATATAACAAAACGATCCTTACAGGAAAAACGTGGCGTACTCCGGAGTATAATCACTGAGATATGTTATTTCACCACCATAAGCTGACAAACGCGCTTCAGCCCTCCTGGGCTTTGTCAATGTCAGCTTTACTACTCCATCTTTTCACATTTATCAAAACCCTCACCACTACGTGTCTCAACTCATCACAGAAGATGGACTTTACTTTTCAAGTATAAACAGAATAGCATTTAACAAATTCTGACTTTCTCAACAGATTCTGGAGAAAACAGAAATATAATTGGTAAACATTGGAATATTTTCCGATCAGATACTACAATTGGCCATATATTCTCCTCACGACGAGTGTCACCTACAGGAAAAGTACATCCCTGAAAGACCTCTTGGTCTATAGCCATTTTATAGGCAAAGCAATAGAAAGACCAAAGGTGACTGGCTTCTTCCCATGCACAAGATGTAAAGCGTGTAGGAAAAGCATAAAAGTAAAAGACTATCCAGTACCAGGAAGTAAAGTCAGAAAGCTTATCACTAAGTTACTTAGGGGCATATTCTCAAGGAATTATCACCGATTTAGCGGCACTTTATCGCAGCCAAAGTGGTGATAAATTCATCGCACCATTCACAAGCTGGTGCTAACAGCCGATATCACCAGTTTTCCTGCGATAGCAGCCGCAAAAAACATCGTCACGGATGACACCGGCAACTAACGCTAATGATATGCAGAGTAGGCGTTCCCGTGCAAAAAGCCGCGGAAACACCACTTCGCAACATTCTCAACGACCAGCCAGATCGGCGATAAGAATCAAAAACATGCGATAAGGCATGTTAGCAGCAGGGATTTAACACCTGCTCCTACCTGGTGTTAAGTCGGACGACAACCTGCACCATGAAAGGGAGCCCAGCCCAGAGCCACACCTGAAGAACAACAGATGCCATGGAGCTACTGATCTAGCAGCTCGGAGCCCCAAGAGGGCCACAACACCCACCGCCACCACACCCAGGCCCCCACCCCCCCAGGACCCCCCCCCGGGCCCTACCCCGGGCACCCCCCCGGACAAAGATACTTCACATCTACCTTACAAATTCATGAACACAACAATTCGCCTGATGTCGCACAAGTACAACAATTAACATTCATGTGTGGTCAGAAAAAGGAAAATCATTCATACATCTTAGAATTTCAAAAATAATTATTTTATTCAAATTTAACTCAACACTAATAATTGGAAGAGTCATGGCGGGTCTTCTCTGGACAATCTGTAAGTCACAGCCTACAAGACAAAATTGAAGATAAGAAGGTGTGTCATGTGCTCAACAAAGGACAGAGAGAGAGAAAGAGAGAGAGAAAGAAATGGAGAGAGAGAGAGAGAGTGAAAGAGAGAGAGAGAGAGAGAGAAAGAGAGAGAAAGGGGGAGAGAGGGAGAAGGAGAGAGAGAGCAACAGAGGGAGAGAGAGACAGTGAAAGAAAGAGAGGGAGAGTGAGAGAGAGAAAGATAGAGAAAGAGAGACAGTGAAAGAAAGAGAGGGAGAGTGAGAGAGAGAAAGAGAGAGAAAGATAGAGAAAGAGAGGGAGAGAGAGAGACAGTGAAAGAAAGAGAGGGAGAGAGAGAGAAAGATAGAGAAAGAGAGGGAGAGAGAGAGACAGTTAAAGAAAGAGAGGGAGAGAGAGAGAGAGAGAAAGAGAGAGAAAGAGAGGGAGAGAGAGAGACAGTGAAAGGAAGAGAGGGACAAGGAGAGACAGTGCCGACACTGCGCACCCAGGCCTCACAGCTCACCTGCTGCCACCGGTGTGTCTCCAACCACGTGCCGGTATACACTGCAGTCCACCAGGTCCCTCATCTGAAACAGAGTCCACAGCTAATGATGGCAGAGTACATATCATTGCACACGGCAACATCGCTTGGCCGCCCCTGCGCACACAGGCTGCTGCACCCCAACCCCTCCCGCCGCCCAGCGGGGATTGCCCGCCCCTGCGCACCCAGGCCTCACTGCTCAACTTCCGCCACCGGCGTGTCTCCAAGAGGGCCCACCATGTGCCGGTGCAAGCTCCAAGCCCGAGGCCCGCGACCTTGGCAGCCTCCACATCATGCAGCCCCGCACCGCGGTCCACCAGGTCGCACACTTGATTCTGGGTCTTGAGTTTGCAATGGCAGAGATCATATCAGTGCACACGGCATCATCGCAGGCTGCACACCCGCTCAGCTCTATAGGTGCCACTAACTCTGTGAACCGCGAGGCAACGCCACGTGGCGGTTGGCCCGCACTGCCCACTGGCTCAGGCCTACACTGCGGTCCACCAGGTCGCACACTTGATTCTGGGTCTTGATATTGCAATGGCAGAGACCATATCAGTGCACACGGCATCATCGCAGGCTGCACACCCGCTCAGCACTTTAGGTGCCCCTACCTCAGTGCACAGAAAGTCACCGTCCCGTGGCGGTAGGCCTGTGCCGGCCGCTGTGTAACCGGTGCCACCGACTCCATGCAACGCAAGTCATGGACCCTATATGATTGAGTCTCGTCATATGCCAGACGTACGCAGCCATGTCACCTCAGGCAGTGGGGAAGAACTGGGACACGTACCGTCGTCGTCCCCCCCTTATACGTAAGCCGAGTGGGCTGGCTCTGCGTACGCCAGGCCAGCGTAGGGGTATGAACAATTATCCCTGGCCTCTGGGCGTGGTTCATATCTGGGCTGCACAGGAAATCAACTGATGCGTGTGTCTCTGTTGCTGTGTCTGCGCCACACGGCCCGCAATCGACAATGTTGCAATGTTGCATGCAGCCGGAGGGCGTCCGCGCACGAAGGGATTGTACAAGGAGCGCAAGGCCGCTCGGGGTCTTGGCTCATACATGCCAACTGTTGTGTGTGTTCATCGCTTTTGGTGCACCATAAGCCCAAGGCCTAGCCTCAATTGCAGTGCGAAAGCCACATCACATTCCCAGGATACAAGCAGTAGTCAGACTAACATTAGGGATGAAAGCCCCTTTGTCTCAATACAGAAGGCAGAAGGACATCTGCACCTCCGACCTTGGAATTGCATGCAGCAAACACCCCCTGAGAGAGATATCATGGCAGATGATGACGACTCCCACACTACACACAGCACTAATGAAAGATCAACGTATCCACACCCCACACACAGAAGTCCTTGCTCGAGGTACTCCTGCATGGAATGGCCTTGACACTTACGTACAGGACAACCCATACGTCCAAACTTTGCACACTCATACGACTCATTGCTCCGAGCTGTGGCATATCATCCACATAACAGCCGCAGGTCAGAAGAGTGCCGGTTCTACGAGAGCGAACAACGCAATGTCAGAACATCCCGGGCACATGCACAACCCCTGTCACGTGGAACTGTACCGTGACCGAATGCTGCATTTGTTGGGGGCACTGCCACTGGCAGTGTTGCGCATCAGTTACCGTCTGAGCTTCCGTCTTGCGTACGTCACCTGCGTCCAGCCCTGGTTCCACTGTCGATCATGCATATTCGAGTGGCCCATGGATGTCTGCCTATCCAACACAACGGTAGCTGAACTGGATTATGACATGTGTGGGCGCCCCCTGTTGGACCACGACCAGGAGTGTAACCATGATACCCGTTCATGGGATGCCTTGGTATTTGGCGTATGTGCTGGCAGTTGGGCATGTGAGATTGCACAATTCCTAGTGTGCAGTGACAACATCGAAGCGCTCCCCTATTGGGCTGTGTTGCAGATTGGTGAAACGGCGTGGACAGAGCACATCTGTCCAGACCAGCTAATGGATTGGCTCGCCCCCGTGTTCGTTGAAGTCGACAACGATGTACTCTTGGACCTGATTGCCCATGAAGCTGCGCTCGCTTTCATGGACGAGAAACTACGTTCCTGCAGCCACAAAAGATTGTAACCCATAGCACAGGTCCCAACACCCTTTTGCATCTTGGAGAAATGGACACATATCCCACCATAACAGTGGACATGGCTGCATTCGCCTGGACTCAGAATGCATGTGCGTGCAACACTGCGGGTTGACACACACCTGTGCAAGATGAGTGGACAGCGGCGCCTGGCAACGTTCCTCAACCTGACACACCGCTGGAGGGAGAGTACACACATGGCAATGTAGTACTACATGTGACCTTGTTGGACTCCTTCACCTGCTCACTGTCAGCAGAGCAGACAGTCAGCGCAGTCCGGTGGTACAGGACTATGCAGATCCCATGGGCTGTGAGTGGTGTCCCCTGACATGGTGCAAAGAGCATTCGCAAAACACCACATGACGCGTCCAGCAAGGCAAGGTGGGCTGAGACCATTGGCATCCGTAATGATTGGTGTTCATTTGTGCCTCCCCATGTCTTGCACCTCTACATGTTCCTTTTCTGCCTGTTAGTGTATGATGCATTGGTCTGCATGTTCTGGCCCTTGTCTTGCCCGTACTGACACGCACATGCTAATAAAGTGTACGCAACTTCACTAGTGTTCAACTGTGATGAGTGTTGATTAGCATGCCAAATCGTGTGCCTCAATGAGCATTGCCCGTACACAGGGAGGGACTGACTGACGCATTTCACTTAGGGGTGAGTCCCTATTGCCAGCTCCACCTCTGTGAGCCAGACATTGTGGTTGGGAGAGTTGCTGGTAGACCTGTGCGCTTACGTGTCTTCAGCAATGTGAGTATGGTGTCCAACTTCTTGCCATGTGGATCAATGTGTTCCATCAAACCAGGCTGTGTCCACACAGTTGAGTGTGTGTAGGTATGCGAAGAGATGTTCTGTTGTCACATGTGATGTGGGACACTACTTTAGGCCTCCTACCGACTTTGACATTTTTACACACAGCCCTATTTAATACATGGACGTGGGGCTACGTTGGGGGGTTGCGAGATTGTTGTTCATGATCAATGAGGCCACAGCTGGTTCACACCTTCACAGTCATCTAATTGGCCATGTGTGTCACGGTCAAACATGCGCGTTGATGTCATTTCCCAGGGTGTACCCTTTTGTGCAATCAATGTCCCTACAGTCATCAATACTGTTATACTTGATTGAACATAGACATGACACATCTGTGTGATTAGGAATGTTTTATTCACATTCTGTGGAGTGTCGGAGCTGGAGCAGTACATGGCCATGCACACCCCACATTACATGGTTGCCCAGTGGAGGGCCAAACAGAGTCCTTTAGGGAATGACAAGTTAATCGGTAGAGGAAGGGTTGAGTCCGCAGCCTGTTTGCTGTGTCATTGGTAACCAAAGCAGATATGGCAGTCCATGTAGGGGTCCAGGTGAATGTCGCAGAGTGTTTCGGGGGACAGTGGAAGGTGTTGTACCAGGGCATGATGCAGAGGGCTGTACCAAGCAGAAACAGGCCATATGGCGGGGGAAGAATGCTACAACCTCCTTTTTGACACAGAGTCATTACCATCCACATCTTCGTCCTCTGATATGTCTTCTGTGTCAGGTGTGCCAGATGTGTGTGGTGGTGTTATGGCTGCATCACTGTGTGCCACTGACACATCAGGGTGCGGAGGTGGTATGGCTGCATCACTGTGTGCCACTGACACATCAGGGGGCGGAGATGTGTGTGTCAAAGTTCCTGCAGCAGTCATCTGGGACAGGCTCTGTGGCAGCAATGGCAAGATGAGGATCTGCAGGGCATGGAAGATCCCAGCTACATCTCGCTGGTGTTCAGCCGTGGCAGCCATCCTTCCTGCCTGCATCCGCTCCATGTTCTCCATTGTCCTCCACATCTGTGCCAACTCTGTGCTGTCGTCGCTGGAGCCTGTCTGACTAGACAGTTCTTGTATCCGAGTAATGGCTCCAGCGAGGTCAGCCAAACTGTGGGTGTCTGTTAGGGACTGTAAGTGGTCCCTGATGGGACTAAGACACCCACGTATGGCATCTAGTTTGGCTGCCATGAGGTCAAAACCCACCCGCACCTGTTCAGCCAGCCCCCTCTGGCAGTCTGACACACGGCGTTGGAATGCCATGTGTTCTTCGGTGAGGTGCTGGGAGCCAGCCGTGGTGGTGGGTGCTTCCTGCTGTGTGGTCTGTGCAGGGGGTGGGATCACCTCGATGCAGCTGGGCTGCCCTGCTCCTGGAGGTGGGGTGCGGAGGCTGTCCATGAGCCGTTGGAGGGTGTCGGAGCAGATG
Source organism: Calotriton arnoldi (assembly GCA_963921515.1). Lineage (NCBI taxonomy): Eukaryota > Metazoa > Chordata > Amphibia > Caudata > Salamandridae > Calotriton > Calotriton arnoldi. Next base: position 1,768 of record CAWUFW010022797.1, on the reverse strand, counting down.
GCCAGGGGGCCTCTTCATCATCACTGAAGAGATGTCTGGTCTGCTCTGCAGGAGGTGTTGATTGCCCCTCTGCAATGTAAAGGGGAGATGCAGGTTAACAGTGTGTTCCATGTATGTGCATGCATTGTACATGTTTACATACAGACTGCATGACAATGTACATTGTGACTGTTTTGGAGGAGCTGGGTATTTGATGGGAGACAGTGGACATTTCGACTACATGACGGATGTGAGGTTGTACTCGTACATTATCATCTGACAGTTTCCTGCTATGCCTGATGTGATTGGCCAGTTTCTACGCACATGCGGCACCAGTTGTGTCCTCTGTTCTGTGGTGTAAGTGTGGCACTTTGTACCACATTGTCGTCAATGTTGATGTGCTATGATTGCTATGTGTGTGTGCTGCATTGTGGGAGAGTCGCCCCTGAAGCTCTGATTTAGCGGCCCCTTATCCCTTTGAGGCGGTGTGCCTTTGACTTGTGTGCTTTTACGGTGCTGAGATGTTGGCAACTTGGGTCATTTGTGCTCTTGGACGGATTTTGGACTCTTGTGCATTGTTTGTCTGCAGATGTGTTGTTGACGTCAGGGGTTGTATGTGCACGTGGATGTGTCAGAGTGTGACCTGCTCCTTTGAGGATGTTATCCACACTGGGCCACCTCAGTGTCGTGGCGTGCACCATGTCATGTATTTTGACTGCAGCTATGCTATTGGTCATGCAGTGTCACTTGCATGGTCAGTGTGGCTCACAGAGCCGCTGCTTTGCTGGGTTCAGCACATGTGCATGGGTAGGTTGTGAGATTGGTGATGGGGGGCATTTGTGCACATGGTGGACGGGGGCCTACTTGGTGTTTCTATGTGTGCTGCAGTGTGCCAAGGCCATCAGGGACATGTTCCACAGTCATTGTGGGTGTGCAGTGTGCTACACATAATTGTGCATGTGTGCCATTGTGCCCATCTCCCCCCGTCCCCCCAGTCCCTGGTCGTTACTCACCCTGTTGCTGTTGGGTCAGGTCATATCGAGCAGTGTCCGGACCCCCAACTCCTTGCACCGTCTCGGCACTGATGACTGTGACCACCATTTCCTCCAGCTCATCCAGCTCCTCCTGTGGCGCAGGACTCCCACCTCCAGTCGCCGTTGCTGCCTTCCGGTTGGCAGCGAGTTTCTGCTAGGTTTGGCTTTTCACATCATGCCAGCGCCTCTTGACCTCCTCCATTGACCTCCTCAACACTCCGACTGCATTCACGTTGTTCACGATGGACTGCCATATTTCCGTTTGTGTTGCCGATGACACAGTGGAGGTGACGAACAGTTGTTGGTAGTGTTCTGTCACCTCCGTGACGATGATCCGGTTTTCCTGCGGACTGAACCCCGTCTTCCTCTTCCTCTTCTCCTTGCCCTTCCCCGGCCCCGGGGTTCCTGGCTGGTCGTCTGTGGGGTTCGCGTTGTCCTCTGCACTCGGTCCGGGTGCGTCCATGGTGCTACGCAGTTAAATTTTTTTTTCTCTGCTTTTATAGTGCATTCTCATGCATGACGCGTGGGAATCGCAGGCCTGTCGCTGGTTATCGCGGATTTTTGTATCGCCATTGGGGACATCGCCACTTTTTCCGCGTTTCGCATTTTTTCGGTGTCGCGTACATTTTTACGCAGGCATTTGGCGCGTTATCGTGAGACTATCGCATGGTGCCGCCGGGTTGAGAATACTGCGTTAACACAGTGTTATTTTCCCGCGATAGACTGCAATGTGAGAAGTTGCGTTAAGCGAATTT